>PVKN010021112.1:0-15656 GCA_004027915.1 Capromys pilorides
CAAACTAATTTGTGAGGATAAATTCCATTTGTCAGAGTAAAAACAAATTGCAGGTAGCCCTAGTGCTGAGGAATAGCTTTGATTTTTGTAAAAATCTGGGAGTCCACTACCTTCTGATCCACCTTATACTGCTCTGAAATCTGGTATCTCTCTTTCTCAGTGTCAAAGATCTCATCCTCCTGGTGTTTGAGTTTCTGCAGCTTCTTGCTCTTCAAGTAAACATCAGGGAGGTGTTTTGGGATTTTAAATTTGTTGATATCAATTTTTGTAGAGGTGGCAATGACAAATTTCCGGTGTGTTCTTCATAGAGAAACACTATTAAGGTTAAGAGGCTGGGTCACAAGTAGCAAGCTACTGGCCAATTGCCTCAGGAAGACCACTCTCTTGCCTCTGTGATGCTCTGTGGGGATGAGCAAGATGGTGCCAGGAGGATGCTAGCTAGAAGTTTCCTCACATACTAACTGAAGGGTTTTTTGATGTGGCTCAAGAGCTTTCAGGGCATGTCTTCAGTAGGGTAATATCTAAGCATTTTTTGAAGCACTCTCATTCACTGAGCTATTTGGCTGGCCTGTGGGTGCTCATGTAGATATGCAGGGCCCCCTTATTCACTCCCTCTCTCCTTTCCCTTCCTATTGTAATGACAACTGGAAGAATGCCACCTTGCATCAAACTCAGAAAATGGGAGGAAGTTGAGCTGTGGCCCAAGAAATGCATTTGACAAACAGACACACACCTATTTGTTATTGTAAAGAGAAGATGTAAAAATGAATGTAAACAAACTTATTTTATTATCTGCTTTCAGAATTAAGCTTCATCTTTGTATGATATGTGTCTCTGTATCAGTGACTAACATCTGTTAAATACAAGGTTTTGGAATGCTTTGGAAATCTAGTTTATGTAATTCTGGAAGGTTCTGGAATATTTTGATAGGTTTCCTGATATATTTAAAAAAGGTGCTGGTTCTATCTTTGATGGAAACAGTTAATAAGTGTTCACTAAACTGCCTAATGAGCATCTCTGTGGTGATTAAAAGCTAGGTAGGTATTTTTCCAGGCTTTACATATAATTTAAATTTAATCTTTATTTATTTTACACTGATTAGTCTAGAGGTTGTTTTCTAAGGAACCGAAACTGAGCCATGTATATTTCCATTATGAAAAGGAAAATAAAATATCCGAGAACTACATGGGGCTCTTCGGGTTTCTGGCACATCGCCAGGTCCTCGTGCCCTGTGGAAGCTTTTAGGCATTTATTATCTTGCTGGTGCTGTTTGTTTCCTAAGCCCCATTCTGCTTGCTTCTCAGTATTTCAGTCCTTGCTTTTAGTAAACAATATGTTTTATTCTTTTCTTTTCAAAGGCTATGTTCATGTGGTTATAAAACCATTCATACTCATTGTAAAATGTGCCAAGTCCAGAATGGTATAAAGAAGAAAGAAAACACTCATAAATCTTGGTACCCATTCGCAATCCCTGTTCATATTTTGTTTTATTTCTTTCCTTTAGATTTTCTTTGTATTTTTGACATCTCAAACCGCACTGTATTTTGCAATATTGTACCTTTTTTCTTCTCTTGGCATTCTTTTTAAAGCAGTTTTGCTATTCAAGCAAGAAATTGTAACCATTTTTAATGGCTGGCTGACAGTCTGTCATGCAGATTGCATAAAGGATAATGTTTTAAAGGTAAGATTATGAATCTCATACAAATATAAAGGAGTCTATCAAAGGTTTTATTAAGGTCATTAATTAATGAAAGAACCAAGAAGATGACACAACCGGTTCAAATGGGGCAACTTAAAGCGCTACATATGGAAAAGTGATAGAGTACTGAGATGCATTTGCAAGTCAGTGCAAACCTCAGAAGGCAACAACCAGTGGCATCTCACTGGCTGTGATTCATTGGAATGTCTGTGGCCAAAGGAAGTTTGCATCTTCACTAGTTTTCTACTCTTTGAATAGTTGTAAAATAGCTCAAAGGCAGTGAAAGGTGGTGGTGACTCACCTAAAGTTCTGGTCATGTGAAAGTCTTTTGTAATTTTTCTCGACAGGGTGTAACACAACTTACTGACCTGGCAGCATCATTTGTGCGGTACCTCTCTGTGGACATATGGACAGCAGAAAGACTGGCTTTCCTCCTTTCTGAGTGACATGAAGGACATTGCTGAACCTCAGAGACCCTGCAGATACCCCTCTCCGGTAGAGTGAGAATAGGCTGCGTGGTCTCAAAAGGCCTTCTCCCCTCTGTCTTTTGCAGGCTTCCATAGATCCAAAGTTGGCCAGGCTTCAACCTGCTATCATCCTGCCTCAGCCTCCCACCTTAGCCTCCCAGTGTGCCGGAATTACAGGCATGCACAATCATGCCTTGCTCTCAGAAAGCCTTTCTGAAGGTCTAACTTGCCCAGTCCCCTAGGTAACTCCACAAAGGTCAAAACAAAGACTGTTTTCTTTGTCTTTCATAGCCATCTTTTAGCAAGATTATACAGGTAAGGTATTAGTGCCTGAACTGAATATAAGCCCGGGAGTGATGTAAGATAAAAATCTATGATTAAATTAATCTTCAAATTTTTTTCCTCTGTGTGTGTGTGTGTGTGTGTGTGTGTGTGTGTGTGTGTGTGTTTGAGTGCTGTGAGTAGAATCTGGGCCCTCATTCATGTGAGGCAAATGTTCTACTACTGAGCTATATCCCTTTAAGAAATTTAGACAGAGAATTGTAAGAGTAGAAAATAAAGCACAGGCCATAGTTCAGTTGTCACAGCTTTTGTTTTCTTAGTGGCTATCACTATTTAGATCTAAAATGCCTCCCCAAATCTCTTGGGTTCAGAGGTGAAGACCTTAAAAGATGATTGAGTCACTGAGGCAATTCCTTCATTAGTGGATTAATTTACTGACGAGTGTGTAGCTAATGCTGCATTAAGAGATGAGGGCTGGAATGGAGGTGCAACCTAAGCGTGTATTTTTGTGCCCAGCTCCTCCATTCTGTCTGCTTCCTGGCTGTCAGGGGTCAAGCTGCCTCACCTTCTTGCTGTGCTGCTTCTGCCTTGGAGCAGCCTACCATGGACCGAACCTACTGGAAACTGTGAGCCAAAGAACCACTCCTTTAAATTGTGGGCGTTGGGTATTTTTTATCCAGCACTCATGAAGTGAGTAATTCAGTAGCAAGCAATATAATGGTGTGTTTAACTTGGATGTCATTTTCCTTTTTCTTTCTTTTTTAAAAATGTATTTAGGACAGGGCCTACGGGGTCTCACTACACAGATCATACTCATAATGATTCTCCTGTTTTCAGCCTCCCAAAGTGCTGGGATTACAGGTGTGTGCCACCACACCCAGTCTCATTACCATCTCAACACACCCGGGGGCGGGGGGAGGGGGGAGCGGGGCAGGGCCGTGGGGATCAAATCCTCTGCGCTCTGCCTAAGCAGGCGCTTTAGTCTGCTGAGCTATCTGGCCGGCCCTGGATGTCATTTTCTTGATGAAACAAAGTCTAACTAGAGGAAGGAAAAAGAAATCACTATGAAAGAAAACAGATTATAACATAGACAGGACTCATATTTCAGAAATACTTTAATTTTCAATCAAGAAACAAATGAAGACCAACTCTTAGAATTGAAAAAGCATTTGCCTCTGTTCAGTAGGTGAAGAGAGAATTAGGCCCTGGATCATCTTCTGTCTGATTGGATAGAAAGGATTTGGTAACCCAAATAAAACTTTTTTTCCTTTTTCTGATACCAAAAATAGTTTAGTTGGAAGCATCACAAATGTTTATGAACTGATCACAAAATAAACAAAATGACTTTATCCTAAAAAGAATGTGAGAATTTTGATGCCTTTTTTGAGTCAGGGTTTTACTACATATGGTCTTGAACTCACTAGATAGCCCAGCCTACCTGCATCTGTAAAACGGAATATTACTCAGCCACAAAAAGCCGTGGACTACTGATGCATGCTGCAAAGGATGAATTTTGAGAACATGATGCTACATGAAAGAAGACAGTCATGAAAGGCTGCAGATTTTGTATTCTATTCATATGAAATTCAAATCCAAAATAGGTAAATTTATTGAGAAAGAAAACAGGTCATTAGTGCTTGCTGATGTGTGTGTGTGTGTGTACACGCATGTATGTGTGAGCATGCATGTGTGTATGTGCGCACATGTGAGAAATGAGCTTAATAACTATGAGGTTTGGGCTTTATTTGAAAGGTCCAAATACCATGAGTTGTATGATATAGAGAGGTTGAAGTGATAAATTTTATGCTATGTACATTTTACCCCCCCCCCAAAATAAATAGTACAAGTAATACATGTTGGAAAACTTTAAAAATATTTCTGTTTTAACAAATAGAAAGAGTAGCATTAGCAAGTGTTCGTTTCCTCGGTGGCTGGAGGATGCCACTTAGACTTTGCTTTCTGTCCCACGGTACTCAGGGGTTACTCGCATCCTTTAAAGTGCTTCAGTGGATCCACTAGAATCTCGAGAGGGCAACAGGTCTTGTAGGAATCTCAGAACTGTTTCTGTCACAGCCCCAGAAGCCTCTGCCATGGCTCACTCCCTCTCCCTAGCTGGAGGAGTCACTCCTCGCTCTTGTCCCCTCTCCCAAAGTACACAGTAGTTGTGCTTTGGAACTTCACGAGTCTGCACAGCTTCCTCAGTGAAGCTTCAGAGGCAGTGGGAGGAGCTCCTTTCCCAGCTGAGGAGAAGCTGACAGGAGAAACCACTGCAGGGCAGAGGGAAGTCAGATAGAGCTGCTCACTGGCCACCACCAGAAGGGTGTTTGGAAGTGAGACATGCACACTTCTGCTTCCTCAGAGCCATCATTTTCTTAACTTTCTTTATGCTGAGCCACAGTGGCAGAAGCTCACTGAGGCTTGTAGACAATTTGGAACAAGCAGGGGCTGGGGCTGGAGAGATGATGCAGGGATCAGGGAACAGCTGGGAGATGATGCAGGGGTCAGAGAACAGCTGGGTAAAGGTCAGGAGACAGCAGTACCTGAGAAGAGATGAAAGGATTCCATCTTGGCTCACACTGGAGGCTGTGAGGGCCTCACTGGTGAGAGGTGGGCTCAGGCTCAGATTGTAGAGGGGCTTTATCCTTAGAAGAATGTGAGCCATTTGACGGCTTGCATTTTTTGTGATGGGCTCTCACTATGTAGGGCCTTGAATTCACTATATAGTTCACTATATAGTGGAACTCATGGCGATCCACCTGCCTTGGCCTCCTAAATGCTGGGATTATGGGCATGCCTGCCTGGTGATGTTTCTCTTCTTAAACAGGAATATTTAAAGTGGTGCCTCCTATGAGTACCCGCTGTGTCTGTGGGGATAGTTGTCTGAAGAGAGGGCTCCTTTCCTCTGTAAGTGTGCTTGGCTGGAGGAGAAATGGCTCTGAGATACCAGTCAGAGGAAGACTCTTTCTTGTCAACTTCTCATCATCTCACAAAAGAGCTCCTCCTGTCCTGAGTCCAAAGCAGAAGAGCGGGGAGCCTCTAAGATCAACCTCTTCAGATTCCATGTTGAGTAAGCTCATTCAATACACATGTCTTTCCATGCCTGACTTATTTCACTTAACATAATGTCCTTGGACTCCTCCATGTTGTTATACTGGAACAGGACAGGACATTACCTCTTCTGTGGATGGCTAGTGGCCCAGTGTGTACACGTGCTGCCTTCCATTGTCTGTTCATTTGCTGATGAGCACCCAGGTAGATCGATGTCAGCATCATGAGCAGTCCTGCAATCAATGTGCGGGTGCAGGCGTGTCTCAGGCATAGAGACTTGGTTTCAGCTTGGACATACACACTGGAGCAGGACTGCTGTGTGGGACTTTCAGCTTTCCTTTTTAAAAATATTGATGGTTTTATTTATTTATTTATTGAGTTGAGGGTCTCAGTATACAGCTTGGACTGGTAGTGATCCTTCTGTCTCAGCCTCCCCAGCACTGCAGTTACAGGTGTGCACCACCATGCCCGATTTCAGTGGCTGGCTTGGTGTGGGGCCGGCATGGTTTGTGTACCAGGGATCAAATCAGGGTGCTTACACTCACCAGGCAGGTACTTAGACCGCTGAGCTATCTCCTCAGCCCCTGATTGACTGTTTTAGACAGAGTTTTGCTTTGCAGCCCTTGATGGCCTGGAATATACGACATAGTGCAGGCTGGTCTCAAACTGTTCCTTTCCTTGTGTGTGTGTGTGTGTGTGTGTGTGTGTGTTTTCTTTCCTTTCTTTAAAGGCAGGACAATTATAAAGCTAAAAAAGGAAGAAAAAAAAAAAAAGAAACATGCTCTGCAGAATAAGTTTGGGCCAAGTAAAAGTAGGAAAAGCAGTGCGCTCCCCAGCACGTGAGTGCACCCCCGTGGTGCACACAGCAGCAGAGAGGTCAGCGGGCTGCCTGGTTGTGCCTTCAGCTCCTCCGGCTGCCATCGGGTTGGGCTTGAACTCGGGATCCTCACGCCTCAGCTGTCTGAGTGCTGGGATTATAAGTGTATAGCACCGTGCCCAGGTACTTTTTTTGTGTTTGAAGACTCTCCGTACTATTTTCCACAGGAGGTGTGTCAGTCTGGGTTACTTTTAACTCATGTCATGGCTAATGTCTTGAGGAATCTGGTGATTCTTCTTCTATAGAAAATAAATCCACGAATTTAGTATCTGGCGGGGCGTTCCATCGACACAAGAATAACTAGAAAATATGATACAGTATAATTAGAGACTCGATTTTGTGTGTTCCAGAAAAGGAAGGATGAGGACAGGCTGTGTTTTGATGGCCACATCACGGAGAAAGGGGTTGGAGTAGAAATTTGGCCTGTGAAGCCAGACTCCTAATGGGAGTCAAGGGGAAACATGTGAAGAAGGTGGACGATAAACTTGATGGTGAGAATCATAGCCTCAGGATTTGTTTGGGAGTTGCAAAGTTATCAGGTTCCTTGCTGCCTCAGTTTCTGGATCTGTGAAATGGGTTGTGTAGGAGGGAAAGCCACACAGAAGACCTGGAGTATGTTTGGAGTTCTTTAATACTAAAGAGGACTATAAGGCATTTATTCACTAATGTGAAAACCTTTCATCCCTTACTCCACCCCCGGCTGGAGACCTTGGTTATAAAGAAGCAATGTAATAACTGTGTTACAAGATGTTTTTCCTCTGGTTTGTTTCTTAGTCCTCTGGAGGAAGAGGCACAGACATCTAGGCCTCAACTGAAGGCTTTTATTAGAAGGATTTCTCCCCGAGCTGGCTCTCTTGGAATCCAGATAATCTCAACTGGAAGAAAGCCCCTTTCTCCCCATGTGCCCCCAGCTTGTTAGGCACCCAACCCAAAGCTTTTAACTCAGATCAGAGGGCTCAGCTCCTCTTGTGTGAGCCCCCAGGCTTCAGGCAGTTGAGCTGGGTCAGAAGCAGCAAGGCAGGCTTCTCCAGCGTGCAGAGTCCGTTGGGGCGGGGTGGGGTGGGGTGGGGCAGGGGAGGGAGGGAACTTGCCAGAATGGAAACCCTGCAGCAGGAGTGCACTAGGAGTGTCCTTGAGGTGATCAGAAACTTAGGACGTCTTTCCTAGAAGCCTGGCTAAGGATGGTGGTGGTGGTTGATGTTTTTCTAAATTCCCAACTTCTGTGTTTCGGGGCTGTGGCTTTAGCAATTACCAAGGTACTACTTTGCCTTTGTGCACAGGGCCCATTACTTCAGACTTTCAGAAGGCCCCAGAAGTCTCAAATGAGGATCAGTTCCCTTTAAGTTAGGGAATGTGCTGACCCAATTTAAAGCAGTTTCAGGTATAGATTTGAAGATAGCAAGGCTTTCTGTAGGTGTATGAAAGTGTTGGGGAGGAATGGAGTCTTTTTTAAAACAGCTTCATTGAGATGTAATTTACATGCTATATAATTTACCCACTTAAAGTGCACAACCCAGTGGTCTTTAGTACGAACACAGAATTATGCAACCATCATAGTCTACTTTGGAACATTTTGTCACTACATAAAGAAACCCTATACCCTTTAGTTATTGCCCTATCTCCTCACTCCCATCCTGGCTCCAAACAACCATGATGGTTCTTTCTGCCTCTATAGATTTCTCTATTCTGGGCTTCCATATGGATGGAATTATATAATATGCAGCTTTCATGCCTGGCTTTTTTTATGCCGCGTAATTTTTTTTTCTGGTATTGTGGTTTGCACCCAGGCATCCCAATACATTTTTATTATTTTATTTTAATTTTGAGACAAGGGCTTACTAAGTTGCCCAGATAGGACTCAAACTTGCAGTCCTCCTGCATCAGCCTCCCAAGGGGCTGGGATTACAGGGGTGCCCCACTACCTTAGTAATGTGTCTAAGGTTGGTTTGTATTGCAGCATGCACTAATTCTTCATTCTTTTCAATGGTGGAATATTATTTTTTATGCCTTTCCATTTTTATTTCTTCTTTGAGTTCTTACACTAGGGAGACTATATGATATTTACACATGTAGGTCTGGTTTATTTCACTTATGAATATATGTTCAAGATACATCCACTTATATATGAAGTCTCCTAGTTTATTATTCTTTATAACTGAGTAATATTCCATTATATAAAAATACCTTATCTTTTTCAACCATTGTTCAGATGGTGGGCATTTTGGTTGTTTCCAAGAATTAACTATCACAAATTGTACTACTATGAACATAGGTGCACAGATGTTACTATGATATGATGTTTTCAGTTCTTCTGGGAAAATTCCCAGAAGAGGGGATAGCTAGATTGAATGGGATATCCAGTTCTAGTTTTTTAAGGAGCCTTCACACCGCTTTCCATAATGGTTGCACCAATCTGCATTCCCACCAGCAGTGGAGAAGTGTTCTTTTTTCCCCACAGCCTCTCCAACATTTGTTGCTGGTTGATTTCTTTATGGTAGTCATTCTTTCTAGGGTGAGATGGTATCTAAGTGTTGTTTTAATTTGCATTTCACGGATGGCTAGTGAAGTGGAGCATTTCTTCATGTATTTATAGGCTTGTTGAATTTCTTTCTCTGAGAAGTGTGTGTTCATTTCAGATGCAATGGTGGAATATTATTTCGTAGTGTGTATGTGTCACATTCTAAAAAAAATTCATTTATTGGTTGGACATTTGTGTTTCTAACTTTTGGCTACTATGAATAATGCTGCTATAAATATGTGTTTGCAAGTTTTCCAGGAAGCCATGGTTTCATTTCTCTTGAGTATATATACCTAGCGAAATTTCTGGTCATACGGCAACTTGATGTTTTATTCTTTGAAGAACTGCTGGGCTTTCCCCTGACACATGCACTATTTGATACTCTCACTAGCAATGTGCTGAGTTTCCAGTTTCTCCACATCCTATATAGCAAGGTTCATTTCTGTTGTTTGGTTTTTTGAGTATAGCCATCCTCCTGGGTATGAAATGTACCTTGTGGTTTTGGTTTGCATATTTCTAGTACAATTAATATTGTACAGTGGCATATATAGCCAGTTGTATATCTTCTTTGGTGAAATATCTATTGAGTTCCTTCACCAACTTCTCAGATTAGATAATTAGCTTTTTCGATTGAGTTATATGAGTTCATTACGTAGTCTAGATATGAGTCCCTTTAATGATATATGTGTTCACAGCTATTGTTGCATTTTGTGAGCTGTCTTTTTTCTTTTCATTTCCCTCTCTCCTTCCCTTCTTTGTTCATCTTCTCCTTCCTTCTGTCTTTTTTTCTTTCCAGGAGTACTGATGATTAAACCCAGGGCCTTCACACTGAGCCATATCCCTAGCCTCTTTTATTTTTTATTTTGAGACCGGTTCTTGCTAAATTCCCTAGGTGAGACAAGAGCTTGTTGTTCTTCTGCCTCGTCTTCCCAGAACGCTGGCGTTGCAGGGGTGTGCTACCATACTTGGCTTCTTATTTTCTCGATGTTATGCTCTGAAGCACAGAAGTTGTTAACTTTGATGAAACCCAATTATGTGTTGTTATGTTCATGCTTTTGATATTATGTCTAGGATTTTTTTTTGTGTGTGTGTCAAATCCATGGTCATAGATTTTCCCAAATGTTTTGTAGTTTTAGCTCTTACATTTAGGTCTTTGATTCATTTTGAATGGGCTTTGTTTAAACTGAGGTAAAATTTATGCAGCACACTATTAATTAATTTAAAGTATATAATTCAGTGGTGTTTAGTACCTTTATAATGTTGTGAAATCACTACTTGTCTCTAGTTTCAAAATTTTCACATCCCCCATTGTAACCCTATGCTCATTAAATAACCACATTTTATTACCCTTGTTCTCAAGTCCCCTGTCAATTACTAGCCTGACTTTTGTCTCTAAAGATTTACATACAATGCAGAAAAAAGAAGGGGTGACCTACACGGTCTCTTTGACTCCCAGCTTGTGGCAAGAGAAAGGAAGAGGGAATGTACAGAGCCAGAGTGAAAGTGGGTGATCCCAGAGGCCTTCGGGGAGAAACACACCACTGGAATGTAGTAGTGGGTGCCATGCACTACAACAGTTGGTGAGTGACCCCAGTCAAGCAACTGCAGGGTCGCCTGCAGAGTGCCTTGCCAGATGCCATTTGAGGGAGGGACCATGGATGTGCTTTATTTTAGGGCTCCTAGTGTTAAACTCCCACAATGACTGGGTAAGGGAAAACCACAGGAGACATCCATGGTCAGGGAGCTGTGGCCAGGCTGGTAAGTGGCCTCAGAGTTCTATAAGCTAAATGACTCAGGCCTCACCCTCACCACTAGAGACCTCAATGTTAAACCTCAATTTCTGTAGATTTGAAAGTCCTGCTGGGTGTGGTAGCACATGCCTATAACCCTAGCATCTGGGAGACTGACGCAGGAGGATCACCATGAGTTCATGGCCAGGCTAGGCTACATACAGAATTCAAGGGCAGCCTAGATGTAAACAAAGGTCACTATATACTTGTTTAGTGAACAATCTAGGAGGAAGTGATAATGATCATAAATATGTATGTACCAAATATCAATCCCCCAACTATATAAAACAAACACTGATGGGTATGAAAAATCAGATATACACTAATGCAATTATAATAGGGACTTTAATAGCCCACTATCAAAAATAGGTCAACCAAACAAAAAAACTCAACAGAGAAATATCAGACCTGAATCAAAGCTTTGAACAAATGGACCCTGTAGATATCTATAGAGTGTTCCAGCTAACAACAGATTACACCTTTTCTGTAGTTGGGCATGGGACTTTCTCCAAAATAGGCCATATATTATAAATGCAAAGGAATTCAAATTATTTTATGGGTATTATCAGAACATAGTACAAAGTGGAAATAAATGGCAAACAAAACCACAAAAACTATAGAAACACATGGAAATTAAATAAAACCCTCCTTGAAGAAGCATGTCACAGGTAATGTTAAAGAAGAAATTAGACCATTTCTTTCTTTTTTTAAAATGTATTTGGTATAGGGTCTCACTCTGCAGATCAGACTCATAGTGATCCTCCTGTTTTTGGCCTACCCAGCTCTGGGATTACGGACTGTGCACCACCAGGTGCACCACCATGCCTGGTCTCAGCTGGCTGAGCACACCCAGGGACGGGGCCAGTGTGGCATGTGGTGCTGGGGACTGAGCCCTGGTCCCTATGCTTGCCTAAGAAGGTGCTTAGTCCACTGAGCTATCTCACCAGCCCTGAAATTAAACAGCTTCTACAATTAATCAATAATGTTTTTTTATTTTATTGCTTTTAATAGGAAATAACAATGAGACAGCTTCAAAACAGGTTTAATCAATAATGTTGACATGACATACTATAACTTAGGGGATGCAATGAAAGCAGTTCTATAAGGGAAACTTACAGCAGTGAATTTCCACACTTGAAAAACAGAGTAAGCTCAAATAAAAAACCAAACATATTGGACCTCAAGGCTCTAGGAATAAGGGCAAGCCAGGCCAAAAGCTTGTATAAGGAAGGAAGTTGTAAAGATCAGAACAGAAATGATTGTAGTTGAAACTAAAAAAGCAATACAAGGAATCCATGAATCAAAGCATTGGTTCTTTGAATGATTAAATAAAATTGACAAGCTTTTAGTCAATCTTCTGAAAAAAGGGAAAGAAAAGACCCAGATCCACACAATGAGGAATGAAGAGGATTAAATCACAGTGGATCTTGCAGAAACCCAGAAGATCATCAGTGCCTACTTTGAGGACCTACACTCTTACAAGATGGAAAGCTCAGAATAAATGGACAGATTCCCAGATACATATTAATTGCCAAAGCTGGATCAAGAAGGTATAAAAATTCTAAGTAAGCCATTATAAATCAAGGAAATTAGAGAAATATTACAAAAATACTAAAGAAAAGCCCAGGTTCTGATGGATTCACTACTGATTTTCATAAGAACTTTAGAGGATATCTAATGCCACTACTCCTTAAACTCTTTAATGAAACTGAAAGAGAAGCAATATTCCCAAAGTCATTCCTAGGATCAGACATTACCGTAATATCAAAACCCGAGAAGGATCCCACCACAAAGAAGAATTATGGGCCGATCTCAAAGAACATAGATGCAAAAATCCTCAGATGCAGTGATACCTCAGTTCATAAACTTAGTTCTTTCCATAATCCTCATCACAGAATTTGTTTCATGATTCTGGGTGCAACTTAATTGCAAGCATATACATACATGGAACAAGTTCTGTGGCTAGAATCAAGAATTAAGTTCAAGAACCCAAGGTACCACTGCACAGGCAAACAAAATGCAGTAAAACACCAGAAGATAACACACCATGACCAAGTAGGATTCATCCCAGGGATAGAGAGATGGTTTCACATATGCAAATCAATAAATGTCATACAGCACATTAACAAAACCAAAGACAAGATGTACAATATCATCTCAATAGATGCAGAAAAAGCATTTGACAAAGTCAAATACTCATTTATGATATAAAAAACTCCCCAAAAATTGGAATCAATGATATTTCTATCAATCTGATCAAAGCCACCTAAGACAAACCTGCAGTCAATATCATATTAAATAGTCAAAACCAAAAGCTTTCACTCTAAAATCAGGAAGAAGACATGGATGATCACTATCAGCACTCTTATTCAATGTAGTTCTGGAAACATTAGTCAGAGTGTCAAGGGCCATTCTGTATAGCTTTTGGGGAAAAATCATTTCATAATTAACTTGGATTAGGGTTTGTCTGAGGCCTGGAGGCTTGCCATGTGAGCTGGCTATGGTATGCAGAAACATAACTCTGTGTGCCTCTTGTCAAGGTTGAGGCCTCAGCGGTCCTGTGATGCAGAACCTGTGAATCTCCAGGGCAAGATTACATCAAATGAAGACATCCTGGTTCCTTGAGAATTGAGTAATAATAATAAAATAAAGGCTTCACATGGGGGGAAGGACCAATTTCTCATTAACCTGCTATCTCTCCATCTGCCCTCATCGATACTAGATCTTCATTAGTTTAAGATCACTGCTGCCTGGCTTCTGAGACATCTGTCGTGATCCTTGCCCTTTCTTTTCACCATGTGCTGTAACATCTTGCAGGAGATTGGAGTCCACTGCAGGGGTCTCCAGAACCACCACAATAAAACAAGAGAAAGAAATAAAAGGAGTATAGATAGGAAGGGAAGAAGTTAAATTATCCTCACTTACTGATGACATAATACTCTATTAGAAGACCCCCAAAATTCCCTGTGAATATGATAAGCAAGTACATATAGCAATTATGTACTAATGGAAGTAAATAAATAAAAAGATTTATCTATTCTAGATATTTCCTACAGAAGGAATTTAACAATAAATAGCTTTTGCATCTGGTTTATTGCAGTTAGCAGAGTTTTTTAGATATTCATCAAGTTATGGCATATATCAGTGCTTTGTTTTATTTTTATAGTTGAATTGTATTCCATTATATGTTGTATTAATTATTCTTTATCACTGAGACAAAATTCTGAGCTTATCAACTTATAAGGGGGAAATTTTTCTTTCCATTCATGGTTTCAGAGGTTTCAGTGTTTGGGAAGTTGGTTCTGTTGCTGTTTGGCTTGTGGTGATGTTTTACATTGTGTAGGGAGAATGTGATAGCATAAATCTGTTCACCTATGGCAACCAGGAAACAAAAAGCAGATGGAGAGGGATCAAAGTCCCAATCCCCTTCTAAGGCAAGCCCAATGACTGACTGTTCTTCTACTCTGCTTCACCTCCTAAAGGTTCTCCCACCTCCAGATGGCACCACAGGTTTGTGACCAAGCATGTAATACTTAGGATTTTGGGGGACTCTCATGAAAACTATAGTATATGTAAATAGCACAATTTGTTTATACACGCATCTACTGATAGATTTTGGGGTTATTTCCACTTTTTGGCTATCATGAATAATGTTGCTATAAATATTTTTGTGAAAGGTCTGATGTGGTCTATATTTCTTTTCTCTTACATACCCAGGAGGGAAATTGGTGGGTCATTTGGTAATTAGTCTGTCTGTCTGTCTGTCTGTGTCTCTGTAGTTCTGGGACTTGGATCCAGGCCTTGTGCATGGTAGGCCAGTTCTCTAGAGCTGAGTTACATCTCTAGCTCCTTTCTTTAACTTTTTGAGGAATTGTCAACTGTTTTACATTGCAGTTGAACTATTTACATTTACCCCAGTATTATCTCATTGTCATTGTGATTTGTATTTTCTTAATGGCCAATTGAGTTAACTTAGGGCCAGCAAGATAGCTCAGTGGATTTAAGCTCCTGCTTAGGCAAGCATAGGTACTGGGTTCCTTCCTGGCACCACATACCATGCAGGCCCTGTCCCCAGGCACACTGAGCCAGCCACTGCATCTGGGTGTCATGGTGCATGCCTCTAATCCCAGTGCTGGGGAGGCTGAAAACAGGAGGATCACTGTGAGTCCGAGCTGCGTAGTGAGACCCTGTACCAAATACATTAAAAAAAATTACACAATTGAGTTAATTTTTGCATATGGAATAAAGTAAGGTTCCAACTTTATTCTTTTGCCTGTGTCTATCCAATAGCATTTGTTGAAAAAATTGTCCTTTCCCCATCTAAAATCCTGGTACTCCTACTGGAAATTAGTTGAAAGTAGATGCGTGGGTTTGTGTATGGGCACTTAATTTTAATCTTTTTTCCACTGATTTGTATGTATGTCCTTGTGGTAGTACCATGTTATCTTTATTACTAGTGCTATGAGAAGGATTTTTTTTTTTTTTTTGGGCTGGCTCAGCCTGCCTTAAGGGTGGGTCTGGGGATTGAACTGCCATCCCCTATGTGTGACTGGAATTGCCAGCGCAAGCACTTAAACCACTGAGCTAACCTGAAAGCTCCCATAACTAGTGCTATGAATAAGTTTTGAAATCAGGACATGAAAATCCTTTTCTTTTGGGCTTTTTCAAGCTTGTTTTGGTTATCTTGAGCACCTTGAAATGCCATATGAATTTTTTTTTTTTTTTTTTTTTTTTTGAAGTACCAGAGATTGGACTCAGGACCATGCACTTGCCCGGCAAGCGCTTACTCTACTGAGCTATCTCCCTAGCCCTGCCATATGAATTTTAAAGTTGTCTTGTCAGTTTCTTGATGTGAAGAAGTAAGGAGGATTCCAATAAAGCTTTTGTTAAATCTACAGATCATTTTGAAGAGTTTTGCCATCTTAGCAGCTTCATCTACTGACTCATGATTAGGGGTTGTTTTCCCATTGATTTA
>PVKN010021113.1:0-15657 GCA_004027915.1 Capromys pilorides
ATAATAAAAGATACATTCAAGTTTTTTACAGGTATATGCATGCAACTAGAGACCATACCCATCAGTGTAATAAATCAGATTCACATGTGTAAACATCATTTTGTCTTCCTTGTGTAAGAAACTGAAAGTAAGTAAGATCCAAAAGGTACAATAGATACAATGAAAGGGAAAGAAACTTCTCAAAAGGAAAATTGCAACTGGTAACTGGGATAGAGGAAAAGAGAAAAGGAGGAAAGAGGAAAATATATATATATATATATGGCTAATGATACCAATGATTTATATATGTTCACTGAGAGGAAAAATTTATGCTTGTATTGTTTGATCAAGTTTGCATGCCAGTTATCTGGTAATCTGATCAACTACTTTGAAGATAGCAATATACAAAATAATCACAATTGTTAATTTTCTATCATCTTGTTTTAAAATTCTGTATCACTTCTATTGCTTTTTTTGTTTCTCTTTTTAAAAAAATATGTAAGACTTTAGATTGGCACAAGTTCAGAACAAAACCGAATGGTGTGACTGATAAGAGCTGAGCTAAATTACAAATATTTGGTTGATTCAGTGGGAGCTGGGATCCTACTGTTTCATCTGCAGTAGCTGAGCTATTTCCAGACAGACTCCTTTCCAGTGACTGTGCTTTTTCTGCAAGGAGTCAGTGGTGGTGCAAGAATAGGCGTGGCGGTCAGCAACACTCAGACTTGATGTGTGCATGAACGTGGCTCCCTGCTTGCTTTACCTTCACCGTGCTTAAGTACAGCTACAACCTGCTTTTTATCAAATTGCAACATATACAGATGGGATTTCAATAGGAGTGAAACATCTTTGGTTCTAGTATTCAATTTTAAGTCCGTTGTTAGAGCCATTTTTGTTATAATACTTAGCCCTATTGTGGTATTGGACACAAGGTCCTCTAAGACCTTTGGAGTCTTAGAGTACTGACAGTGCCTTTTTTTCTATGCTAATGAGATACCTGGTGTTTGAGGGACCTGGATAATTTCAGCATGGTGTTGGTCACCAAAAAGACCAAGCCATGATGAGAAGATTAGAAACTTCATCATCATCCCTTACCCTTTGAGGAGAGAAGTTCTGGTGATAGACTTAATAGCTGATCATACCTTTGTGACAAAGCTTCTTAAAATCCTTGAATTATTGGGTTCAAGGAACTTCTGGGTTAGTGACCACGTGGAGGTACACATCACCTTCTGAGGCCCCCACCTTTGCCAAAGAAGCCTTGTTAAGAGCATTCTAGATTTAACCATGACAGTGTACTCTGAAGGAGGGCAAAAATGAACAATGTGATCTTAATTTTGGTTAGACCAAGTTATTTATTATGTGGAAACTCCATGCTACCTACCACACTAGAGAAAATTCCTGTCTTTCAGAGTGGAAAATTCATTCTAAACCACTCTGAATAAAAATATTGTTTTGATCTAAAGCTTTCTACTTTTCTCATGCCATTAACAGTGTGTAAAAATAAGCTTAAAGGCTCAAAAACTGCCTCATTGCTAGTGCTCACCATTTCTTGCTATGATTCATAAATTGATTTTGTGATTTCATATCTACAGAAAACAGCAAGCCTTTTTAATACTATAATTTGTCATAAGCTGCAGAGTAAGGCAATGATAAATGAGCCTTCATCCCGCAGCATCCTCCAAGTGGGATCTTTAACAGAATGTTGTTGTTCTGAAGTTATCTTTATTGTAATGTTTCTTTACTTCTTATTGCTTTGCATAGCTTTCTGAAAATTATATTCTTTTGCTTCTCAGTCATTAAAACTCACAGATTGCTTTTGCTCCTTTTAGCTTTGGAGGTCATTGTGGTACATGGAGCTGGAGAATGAGACACACAAGCACTGTACAACAGTCATCGCCAAGGTTAAGACAGGTACTGTGTGTGACCTCAGTTTCATATCATGGTTATGTTATGGTTTAGGAGGAAGGATCTAACATGTGAAAGAGAAGTGGAAATGATACCTTCACAAAGAAGGATGGAGTGGAGGATATGAAAAGTAGCCATACCTCAGCCATACCTCAGCAGCCGTGTCTTCATCTTCATAGTGCAACTTCATTTGGCATTAATGTCAACTGTACAAACCAAGCTCTTAAGGATCATCACAACAAAGGTGTGCTGTGTATCTTCTTCCATTTATTTAGGGATTATCTGAGACACACCGAGTTCCAAAGTCTGTCCATCCTCAATGAGGACACCTACTCTTAGGAAACATGTGCATTGCTGATTTTCTCAGTGACATCTGCCTTCAAGAGCTGAAGATAATTAGGAAAATAGGGAGATATTGACTGAATAGTGAGTATATTTTTTAAATGATTGAGAATTATGCGTGTAAAACTAAACAAGCATAAAATCTTTATGTGTTCATTTATTTTTCATCTGCTTATATTATCTTATCACTCAGTTTATTTAGGGTTATTAAGCTATAATTTACATTCAATAGATTTCACCTTTTCAGTGTAAAATTATCTAAGTTTAACAAGCACCTAATTTCTGCTACAATGAAGAAAGGAAACAGTCCTGGGAGTCCAAAAATTTGCCTTGAGCTCTGTGATATTCAACTGTTTCCACTTTTGGCCTTAATAATCACTCATATGTGTTATTTTCACATTAATTTTACATTTTTCTAAATGCCACACAAATGAAATCACGTGCTGCATAGGTTTTGGGAACTAAGTACTTTCACTATCAAAATGTATTTCAGTTCATTCACATTATAATTTTGTTTTTTAAAAAACTGTACTTAGTATAGGGTCTACAGGGTCACATTACACAAATCAGATTAATAGTGATCCTCCTGTTTTCAGCCTCTCAAGTGCTGGGATTACAGGCACAAGCCACCATATTCATTCTCAATCACCATCTCAGCATGCCCTGAGGACAGGGCCCAAAAATCATGCCAGGAGTTGAACCCCAGTCCCTGCTCCTGCCTAAGCAGGTGCTTTAATCTGCTAAACTATCTAGCCAGCCCATAGTTTGGGATTTTTACAAGGGAACAACATAATACAGAGCACATAGTTTATAAGATTATTTTATAATGCATCGTGCAAAGAATCATATGCAAAAATTGCAGACAATCTATTCACACACTAATTAATGACCAATGAATCCAGC
This sequence comes from Capromys pilorides, assembly GCA_004027915.1. Taxonomy (NCBI): domain Eukaryota; kingdom Metazoa; phylum Chordata; class Mammalia; order Rodentia; family Capromyidae; genus Capromys; species Capromys pilorides. The sequence goes on from PVKN010021113.1 coordinate 3,130, forward strand.
TGAGGACCCAGACCCCACAAAATCTTGCAGTAGTTCAGCTGGATACCTCGAGGCCATTACAATGCCTCCCACAAATCAAACTGAATGTGCAGAGACTGTGACAATGTCTCACTCAGGCCTGTTGCATGGATCTGTGCCAGGAAGTCCTAAAGGTTGGTGGCGAAGGTGGGAAAGTCTGTACCAGCTCTATGAAGGATCTGTGCTAGCAGGCTGAGGGATCTGCACTGGAGCCAGAAAACAATGCTCAAGGCAAGAACCAGAGCTCCCTGAAAAAGTACCACAGCCTTCCTCAGCAACAATGAAGTCCCAAGCGCCTCTGATGATTAGGAAAGGTGAGTTCCTATCAGGAAAAGCCAATGTGACAAGCTTCACAGGAGACTGAGCAGTGCACCATCCTTCCCTTTCTGAGCCAGAAAGCAATGTTCAAGGTGAGAGGCAGAGCTTGCCCAAAGTAAACCATAGTCATTCTCAGTGACAATGTGGTCCTCAGCTCCTCCTCTGAGGAGAGTAGCCAGGTTCACTAGGAAAGCCAGCATGACAAGGTCCTCTAGCCCAATAGCCCAAGAGAACAAGCAGCTTCCGGCAGCTCCCCAACAGCTTCTCCAAACAGCTTTCCTAAGAGCCGCCACCAGCCCTTCTCCAGTTCTGCCTCTTAGGTGGCTGGCAACAGAGCCTCCCACACCCAGCACCACTCCGGTTCAGTTCAACTGGGCGTATCAAGTTGATCATCATTTGGCAGTTCACTGCAATTCATTTAGAAGTGTGTGTTAGTAGTTATTCTTAATGTCTGGATATACTACTGTTTGTATATGCATTCACTTAGGGATGGGGGTCATTTGAAATTTTGGGTGATTATGGAAAAGTTGCAAAGTACATACAAATTTATTGTTAGTAAACATTTTATAACTGTTTTTAAATATTTAGAAATAAGGTTTTCTATCACACTATAATTGTTGTGGTTTAATATACATATTATTATGTAACAATGTAAAAACTGGGGTAAGAATACTACTCAGTCTTAGTTTACTGATAAAATTGAAGCTTTAGATTTGGAGAAATGACTGCCTTGTGACACAGTCTCATTAGCTGAATCATATTTTCCTTCCATATAGATATATCTTTTCTTATAATTTTTTTAAAATACAATTTTTGAACCATGAAATGTGTAAGTTTGAAATGTAGAGCAGAGTGTGTTTGTCTACTCATAGAATTATATCCCATTACAACTTCAATTTGAGATTATTTTTATTCACCCCACACCTCTAAAACAAAACAACGATCGGGTCATTTTCTGCGTTCCCGTCCTTCTGCCAGGTCCGTTCTCCCTCCCCACGGTGCCCAGAAACCACCCTGCTAATTTCTCTAAGGGTTGCTTCCACAGGATCCTTCCTATAAGCAGGTCCATACCCCATGGCATGTTTTATACTTTCTAGCTTCAGGTTTCCTTCTTTGTCTTCATCTTTTGACAGTCCAACTACATGTGCCTGGGTTTAGATGTTTTTGTTATACCAGGCATTCACTGAGTCTACTTTTCATGTAACATGTTTAATATCAAGTCTGGTGATTTTTCCATTAACCATTTATTTGATTATACCTTTATACTTCTGGTTTTCCCATTATGAATATACAATATATGAAACAGTATCCAATGTGCTGTACATTTTTATAATTCCTTTTTTTTTTTTTCCTTTCCGTTTATGTATTTGGTAGAGGATCTCACTACGCAGTTCAGACTCACAATGATCCTCTTGTTTTCAACCTCCCCAGTGTTGGGACCACAGGTGTGTGCCATGCCCGGACTCAGTTGCTGGCTCAGCGCACCCCAGGGCTGAGACCAGTGCAGCATGCTGGACCAGGGATCAAACCCTGGTTCCTGTACTTGCCAAAGCAGGCACTTAGTCCGCTGAGCGATCTCCCTGGTCCTATAATTCCTTTTTGTTTAAATTTATCTAACAGAACATTCTAAAGTTCACTGATTCCTCTGATAGTTGCAATCTACCATTGCGTCTCTCTAGTTAATTTTTAAATTTTATGTACTTACTTTACAAGATTTTTAATTAGTTATCTTTTGTTTTACTTCAAATTATATCACATCATTGATGCCCACTGATTAAATATCATTCTCATATTTTCTTTCAACTCCTTATACATGTTTTTTTAGTTCTTCAAATATATTTATAATGTCTTTTAAAAAATTTACCAAGTGATTCCATACTCTGGTTGCCTTAGTGAAAATATTTTTTGACTGCATTTTTTTCCTAACTATGAGACACACTATTCTATGCCTTTGCATGGTTTTGTTGAAAGCTGGACATTTTAAGTAAGGAAATGCAGTAAATATGAAAATCAAATTTCCCCTATTTGCCCTTCACTCAGCCTCAGAAAGCTGTATCATTTTTAGTTTTTCTGGCATTGCCTTTCAAGTGGTTTTTCTAGACTAATTCTATAAAGTCTGTATTTCAATTTGTCATTATTAGCTACTACAGTCACTTCTCAGATACATTAGTATTTGCCTAATAACTAAGTAGATATTCACTCTGATGTCTGAGCCAGTAAGGTTTTCTTCCTTGCTGGGAGCTTTGTGTGTATATTGGTGCAGGGTGTGAAGGCACTCACAGTTCTATCCTAGGTTTCCTTCTGGGTTATATGCAGCCTCAAGGTCAACCACAAGTGATACTGAGGGTTTTCTCCTATTGTTCCAGGGCGTGCAGACAGCCATGAACTTGAACTTAGGCTTCTAGGTCTTCCACACAATGTGGAAGTTCAGACCTCCCCTACCCCTGCTGTATGAAAATTTTGTTTGGTCCTTGATTTTTCCCTCTATTTGTTTTCTTTTGCTTTTAACCTGCTCTTATTTTTTGTTTGTCCCAATGAGTATCACTACTTCATTGTTCTACTTTTTGTTTTGTTTTTTCTGGAACCGGGGATTGAATTCAGGACCTTGCACTTGCCAGGCAGCCACTTATGCTCCTGAGCTATCATCCTGGTATTTTTTAAACAAGAAATTTTTAACAGAGTAAATATTGAGGTGGTGCAAAGACAAATTCCTGGGAATTGAACTTCTTTTAGGAGAATTGAGATGGCACAGGAGTGATAATTTGGAGGGGTGAAGCTTTCATAGCACTCTATGCTTCCTCACATAATATCTGCTACCCTGATGGTTTTCTTTTTTGTTGTTGCTATTTTTGGTTTTTTGTTTTTGTGGTACCAGGGATTGAACTCAGGACACTGTGCTTGCCAGGAAAGCACTTATTCTGCTGAGCTATCTTCCTGGCCAACCCTGATGGTTTTCCTAGTTCTGTTTTATTAAATTTGTAGCTTTTAAGTATATTATGAATTTGAGGGTGAAATGATGTGATATGATAGATTTGAGAGCAACAAGTCTTACTATTTTTGTTGAGAAATAGCCCTTTATAAGTAAATTTAAACTGAGTTATTATAAGCTATTAGCTCATTGCTAGAATTGTGAAGACGTTGATTCTTACGAATTATGTCAGTGTTATGTTTGTTTTTATGGAGCACTGGATTTGTGGAAGTCCTTGTTTGTCTTAGTGGAAGTTATCTTCCCCTATCAATATAGTCTTAAATTTTGTAATTGTTTTCATGGTCTGTACTTTGCACAATATGAGATTGGATAAAAATGCAACAAATGATTAAAATTCTTTAAAAATTATAGGCAAAGAAACATAATTTTTGTGCTTTCCTTTTTTCCCTATCTTTTCTCCTTTTCCTCATCTTCATTGTTTATTCCTTATGGTTAGTTTCTTTCCATTTTACTATATCTATTATACCTTTCAGATTTTATTTATTTTTTCAGGTGCTTACAGTAGGAAGACAGTATCATATTTATACATCTGGGTCGATTTATTTCACTTATGTGTAAAACCTCTAGTTACATCCATTTACCTATAAAAGCCTCAAGTTTGTCTTTCTTTATATGATTTATGTCTAATTGTCCCCCAAAGCCTCATGCAATCATGGGGCAGGGATTTCTAGAGTTTGAGACTTGATTCATGATCCACTGGGATTATGTGTTTTAGTACAGATGGGATTATGGGTCTGAGTCCTTCTGGGATTATGGATGTGGCCTAAGACGGATAGGCTGAGGCAGAGAGCCTGAATGTAATATAAAGAGAGACAGAGAGACAGACTCATGCTGTTTCTCTGCTGCCCTTTTTGGTCTGTTGCCTCTGTCATGGTTGCTGCTGTTCTGCCGCCACAAACTAGATGCTCTCTGCCCTGTTCCACTCAGCCTTGGGCCAGCCAAATATGGATTGAAGCCTCCAGTAACTGTGAGCTAAGTAAACCTTTCCTTCCTTCATTTTGGGTGTCATATGTTTGTCCCAGCAAAGACAGAAGAGAAAGCAAGATAGTAATACTCCATTGTATGAAAATATCACATCTTTTTAATCTATTGTTCACATAATGGGCATTTTGATTGTTTCCAAAATTTGACTATTACATATTGTGCTGCTTGAAATATGGTTATGTTACTCTGTTTCTGCTTTTGCTTTGGAAACTTGTCTTTATTAAAAAAAAAAAAAAAAGTAAAATAAAAATGTAGGGCTGGCCAGATAGCTCAGTGAACTAAAGATAGCTCTTGCTTAGGCAGAGAACAAGGACTGGGGTTTGATTGCCAGCTTGCTGGGCTGGCCCTGCCCCAGGGGCACGCTGAGACAGAGATTGAGACTGGACATGGTGGCACATGCTTATAATCCCAGTGCTTGGGAAGTTGAAAACAGGAGGACCACTATCAACCATACTCTTCATTTGAATTTAAATGTTGATCATACAGTTTGATCATCCCTTATAACAATGTCAGAATGGTTTCATGTTACCTACTGAGAAGTTTTATCTATTTTCTACCTTTAATGTGGGACAAGTATCATTTCATTATTACAAGGCTGATAAAATTCAGGAAGTAAAGCTATTTTATTTTATTTTATTTTATGTTTTTAGTGTGTGTAGGGCATAAATCATAGCATCACATTTGTTAGGAGGCATGTGAGTATTGAAGGTTCTTTGTTTTCGCTCATGAGTTCTTTATCTACTTCAAGAAGTTTGATTATTTCATGACAACTATTACAATTTTGCTGACTTTTATGTAATATTTTTCCTTTTTAATGTTTGTTAGTTCTGTATAAATGTACCTCCTTTCATGGAAAATATTTGCTAATTTATACCTGTTTCTTTGCTCAGTTAGCTAGAAGTTTAGCAACCATACTGAGTTTGGCACACCAAAGCTATTGGTTTCATTGACTTTTTAAAATTCTTGTACATTTGCATGATTTTATTAGAGCTTATTTCTGTATTCTTAGGGCATCACTCTCTAGGTGGCCCATTATAATGGGATCCTATCACTCTTACCAATGTAACTTCATAGTACATTTTGAAATTGGGAAATGTAAATTCTCCAGTTATGTTGTTTGCTAAATTGTTTATTGTTTTGGCTCATTTGTATACCCAAATTATGTGCAATTTGTCCATAAATTTTATAACATCTTGCCAAATTTCAGCAAAAATGAAAAAATCTTGCTGTGATTCTGATAAGGTTTTATTGACTCTGTAGATAAGTTTGGATGTGGATAGATACCTTAATGTACTTCATTACAAAGAATATGAAACTTTATTTAAATATATTTGATCCTTATTTTGTGGCTTTAGCTGAGGTAACTCACAAAACTTTATCAGTGGAAATATTTAAAATATAATGAAGCTCTGACATTTTGCAGTGATGTGGGAAGGCCTGGAGATGTGCTCTAGAAAACAAAGGCAACCAAAAACAGGGTGGCAAAGAAAGACAGATATATGAAGGCAGACTAAAAGGGAGAAACCTATCAGATCCAAATCCAGGCTCACAGGGGTTGAGAAAGGGGTAACTGGGTGATGCTTGGACTACAACACCCTTCACACCCACATCCATTGTGTGCATCATGGGAGAGGATGTAGTGCCCTATAGAGAGAGCAGGCATCACAAAGTGACCTGGAATAGGTTCCTAACTGTAGTGGTTGATACGTTGTGTCAACTTGGTGGTATGCCAGTAGTTGATACATTTTATCAATACATTGTGTCAACTTGGTGTGGTGACAATGGTTGATACATTTTATCAATTTGGCTGCACTGCCTGGTTGTTTCACACTGTGAGCCATGAGGGCCCTGCCCCAGAATAACTCAGTTTGGACTTTATCTCCTGGCTTCCTGCACAGACTTGTCAGCTTCTAGTTTGGATCCTTCAGCTTTCCGTAGCAGCTTCTTCTGCCTTCCTTTTCACTCATAATGGCTGTTAGGAACCAGTAGAAACCACTTAATATCAGTAGAGACCAGTAGAGATGGAACACTGCAGTCAGTATAAAAGCCTTGGGACTGAATCCTTCAGTGGGCAGTGTGCAGACACTCTCAGCACACTTCCCCATCTGACTCTGAGACTGGCGTATTTTGTGTTATAACTGTTTCTTGTATTATGTATGTTCCTCTAGTAAAACCCTGACTAGAGCAGAATATGGTACCAGGAGTGGGGTTAGAGAAACAGAATACATTGATGACACTTTTTAATGGCTTTAAGTGTTCCTGGAATTCGCTATGAGATTTGATGAGACCTAAAGACACAGTGGTCTCTCCTGATATTAAGGAGCATATTGATACTCCTTGGAATGAGGTTTTTAACCTAACATGCCATATAGATCCATTCGATTACCCTAATTCACCACTTATGAGATCTGAGGAATTTAGAGAATCCATGCAGAAAAATTTTGAATCTCTTTGGCAAAGTAAGGAATATAGTGATGCAGGCTGGTTTATCTTAGCCTTATTGGACAAACTGTTGAATGAAAATAAGGAGCTTGAAGACACCATTTCCTGCCTCTAGACTCAGATAAAAAATATAAGTTTTTAAGTGTGTCCTGACAGATAATCTCCTCTCTCTTAGCCACAAGGTTGAGGTTGAAGAGATCCAAATGCAGTCCATCATAATTCAACTGGCTGAACTGCAACGTGAATTAAATGCTCAGCCTCAAAGGATATCTGAAGTGGAAAGTGAGGGCACTGATTGGAAAAGAATGGGATCCCATGAATCAGAATGGAAATGTGTGGGAGGATCCTGAGGAGGCTGAGCATGTTGAGTTTTTAGATGCTGGTGAGATTATTTTGCCTGAGGAAGAGATTTCCCCACCCACTGTGGCAGAGGGATCACTGCCTTTACCCTCTGCCATGTTAGTGTCTCCTAATATATCTGGAGAAACCAGTCCTGCATGGAATGAACAGAATACAGGTGGGACTCCTCTGGACCCACCCTTACCACACATTTTTGCCTCTAGGCCCATAACCAGGCTTCAATCACAGAAGTCACCTAAAGGAGAAGTACAAAAGGTGATTCATGAGGAGATCCGTTATTCTCCCAAAGACCTCCTTGAGTTTTCTAACTCTTAAAAGCAGAGGCCTAATGAGCAAGCATGGGAATGGATTTTATGAATATGGGATAATGGTGGGAAAAACATACACCTGGATCAGGCTGAGTTTGTTGATATGGGCCCAGTAAGTAGGGACTCTGAATTTAATGTTGTGGCTTGTGGAGTAAAGAAAGGTGTTAATAGTCTATTTGAATGGCTGGCAGAAGTGTGGTTCAAAAGACAGCCCATGGTGAATGAGTTAGAGATGCCTAATATTCCATGGTTTACTGTAGATGAAGGGATCCAGAGGCTTAGGGAAATGGGAATGCTGGAGTGGATCTGTTGTGTTAAACCTAATCTACTACACTAACCTTTGCACCAAGGCAAAGCGGTGAACACAATCTTCATAGACAAGGGTACCAGAGAAACTGAAAACATGGCAGCTGTGTGACTAAAAAACCACCACTACTCTTGGAGAAGTTGAAACAAGCACACAACTCAAAATAGGGACTGTAATTTTGAGTGCTAAGAAAGCCACAGCTCAGGAAGTTGAGTAAACAGTAACTAAGCATGGTTTATTCTTGACAGGAAAAATAAGAGGACCCTGAAATAGGCACACATTACTTTGTCTCCAAAACACTGAGAATGCCATGCCTGTGGGCTATCACTACCCATGGGCCCACTGTTCTTCACCTATATGGGAATTGCTTGGAATCACTAAGTTTGTGAGAGTGATGGTGACTTCTCAGGCAGAAATCTAGAGAGCAGTGGCTTAGCCAAAGGATATTCTATGAAGCATACAAGGAACCATGTAAAGGGAAAAGACAGAGGGAGCTACAGTGTGTGCAGAGAACAAGGAATCCCAGATCAGAGACTGAGGGAGCCCTTTTACAAATTAACAGAAGACTGGTTCTGAGACAACTACATTGTACCCTCCCCTTAGAAAGACAAAGAAAAAGACCTCCTGTTAGTTACACTCACAGAGATGAAATCAAAATTGAACAGAGTGCATCTTTAGAAAGTAGGCAGTCTCAGGGGTCTACCTGGGTCCATAAGCCTTTTGACTCATAGGCAGAAAACTGGACAAATCATAGTGGGGCACCAGCTCAAAGATTTGCAGGAGTGAGTCATGAACTGAGAAGAGTGAGAAGAAATATCTTTGGTCACCATGATGCTGGGAGGGCAGATAGGCTAAGAGACAGACCCAGAAATCTGCACAGAAGCTCTCTCATTACAGCTTAATTCTTCAGTTTGTGTGTGGAAGAGCTCACTGTTTAAATTCAGACTAAAATATTAATTGGACACTTAGTTCACATTGACTTTATGTTCTGCACCACTCTCTGTATTCCAGCTTCTCTGGCAGTAGTAGTATATCGCAGACTTTATAGGTATTGGAACAGACAGTGAAATGGGTAAAGCAAGTTTTAGCATACACGGCTGAGGAGTGCTTGGATCTGTTCATGTTAAAACCAGTAGGGATTCTATCCTTGCATCTAAGTAGATTGAGAGATATCTAAATATCAAAACACAGGGAAGTCAAGTTTACATCACTAAGAAACAGATGCTAATTAAAGAGATGTCGACAACTAACATCAGAATCTCCCTACTCTAATTTATCTTTAACCCTCAGAATAACTACAGGAAAAAAAAATTAGAAAAAAAACAGGGAATAAAATGCCTGTAAAGCATCTAATTTTCCCTAGATGTGAACCATGACAATGGAGTAGAGGAAGTAAAAATCCAAATGACTACAATTTAAGAGATACTAAAAAAGAAACCAGAAGACAAAACATTAAGATGTTAAGTGAGCACAAACAAAATGTAGACAAATGGAATAAAACTAATTGTTAAAAGGATCAGTGAGCTCAAAGAATACACAAAAAGCTGGGTGAGCTAACAAAAGTGGTGCAGGATACAGGCTATCAGGTCAGTGAAGAATTAGATATAAAAAATGTCATCAGAGGCCCAAGATATAAAGAGTACTTTGAAAGTATAAGCAGCAGGAAGGGACAGTGTCATGAGAGAATGCCAGAAATCAAATAGGCAGTTGATGCAGGAGATAGGTACTACAGATTCCTTAAAAATATTAAGAAGTCATGGGAAAGGGATCTGGCAGCTGCTAGATCACTCCAAGAAAACTATCCTAAGTATAGTAAGAGCTCAAGAAAACTTAGATGACAACACAAAAAGTACAAAAACCCATTTATAAAGGTCGTGGCAGAAAAATTTCCATGTATGAGCAAGTGACTCAACATATAAGTAAAGGAATTGTATAGAACCCCAAATAGCCACAGTTAATTAAAAGAGACCCTTTCTTAGACACATTGTATGGACTGTAGACTGGGAAATAGAATGAGGGCCTCATTAGGTCTTCTGGCTAATCCTGAATAGAAGGAACTGAGACTTTTCTAGAGAGATTCTCTTGGGAATACTTTCTAGAACAGTGAGAAAAGGAAGAAGCAGATTTTTTTTAAAAAAAGACTCAAGATAACACAGATGTCTTAGGAGCTGATGAGAGAGACAGAATCTAGGAAGAACAGAGGGAGAGCCAAGTGTGCAAATAATAGGCTGGTGCTACCTCTGTAAAATACAGTGGATCAAAGGGGAAAGTAAGGGTGGGGAAGCTTCTATTCAGTAGGTACTCAGTCCTATGAACCAACACATATACAATGTATATGTACCTCTTATTCAATAGGTACTCACTGTAGGCTCACTTTATTCATTGGACAATTTTAGACATTTGGCATTACTAGCTAAGCTAGTCATGAATAAAACAACCTCTTCCAATCAGCTGCTCACCCAGGAATAAGATTTTGTGAAGGACAAGAAAACAGAGAAAAACTACATGTAGGAAACAGGAAGAGACTATGTAGGCAGTGGTCTCTGAAAACCAGTTGGGTTATGGCAAGTGCCCTAGGTAGAGGGAAGGGTCCTGATTGCCCCTAAGAGCATCTTGGAACAAGGGCCGCATAAAGCTTTCCGTCTTCCCCAAGCCCCCTTCCTTTGTTATTTGCAGATCTATCTATCATTGTTTTTATCCTCTTTTCCATTAAACTCTTCTAAGATTTTCTCTTTTAGTCATTTATTGGGGATGAATTTACTGATTCTGGTGAGTGGCTCACCACTAGGAGAGCAGTGATACCTGTCCTCCATAAGAAACAATGTCATAGTGAACATCCCAGCATTCCAAGTGGTCAGAATTTAAAAAGCTATTGGACAAAACCTATGTATAATTTCTCTGAATTAAGCTTTAGAATTGTAGCATAGTTTTCAACGCAAACCCTAAAGACAAAGAGATCTTAGAGCAAGTTTTTCAAGATCTGAAAGAAAAAGACATGATCAAATCAGATTAATATATACTATAAGACTGTCTTTCAGATTTGACTGAAAAATTAGGACTTTCCTTGACTTTGCATGAACCTTAAGCAATTCATGTCCATGGGAATCCATCACACCAAACTCAGTGGTGGCAGGAGGGAAAAGAGGCTCTGATACATGCGCTGGATGAAAGCAGGTACATGGAGGTAGAGGAAGTACAGAAAGTCATATACAAGAAAGTAAATAGAAAAGGCAGTCAATCAAAGGCAATGCCATTTGAGATATGTTTAGAAAGGGAAGTCAGGATGCTCTTGGATCACGGTACCTCATAAACCCAAGATATGGCGTACACACATACACACACACACACACACACACACACACACACACACACACAATATAGGGAGAGGATTGTGTGCCTCAAGGAATAGAGCCAGCATTTCAGGGTGACCAGGCCCCTGGAGTATGCTTCAAACTATCCACTCTACTCTTTCCCCTTGCCATGGTCATGATGAAATGACATATTCAGATCATGAGCACTCTTCGTGCTTCCTCTCTTGGGTCTCCTAATCACAATAATAACTTGTTAATTAATAAAGCTCTGTGATATATATATATATATATATATATATATATATATATATATATATTCTAGGCTCTGGTCCTTCATCATCAATGAACTCATCGCACAAGCAGAAAACCCCAACACCAGTTCCATATAAGTGATGCCATCATCCCTTCACCTCTACAACAATGGCATCCCTACTGAGCACGAAGCTGGCTGAGAGCCATTGCCCCTGTAATGAAAAGATGAGAATGATGGGTTTTCTAATCTTAATAAAAATTCCACTAAGTCATCATGGCAGAGAGCCAACGTGGCAAAGCTAGCTGCAGGCCATGTGTTATGCTTGGCTTTCCTCCTCCCTTTTCACAGTATCTCCTGTGTCATTGTTCCCAGCTCTTACCTAATCATTCTCTGCCATGTCATGCAGACTGCCCCTCCAAACTCCACCTCTATCCTAGACCTATAGAGCTTTTGTTTTACTAGGTAGGCCCTCAGAAGGTTTATATCTCTCTTTTCCTGTGGTATTCTTCATCTAACAATAAAGTTCTCTTTTATCCTTCTTGTCTCTTTACTGCTTCAAAAATCCTAAAAGGTATAAGCAAAGACTTCCTAAATAGATACACAATTGCACAAGAAATAATGCTAAGAATAAAATATAGGACTATGTGTATTTAAGATGCCTCTGCAAATCAAAGGAAACAATCAACAATGGGAAAATATTCTGGGAACACAAAAAATTACACCTACAAAATGAAGCATCCTGGGGCTGGGAGATAACTCAGGGACACAAGTGCCTGCCTGGAAAACGCAAGGTCCTTAGTTTGATCCCCGGCTCTGCAAAAAAAAAAAAAAAAAGAAGCATTCTATTAAAATGTGAGCAAATGAAATGAACAGACGCTTCACCAAAAAAAGAAATACAAATGACCAACTGATACATGAAAAATATTCAGGATCTTTAGGAATTAGAAAAACTATAAATCAAAAATAATTTTGAGATTTCATTGTAATCTAGGAATAATGGCAATTATCAAGACTGAAGAACAATAAATTCTGTCAAAGTTGAGGGGGAAAGAGCCTCTACCACATTGTTGATGGTGATATGAACTAGCAAACCACTTTGAAAATCAGCGTGAAAATTTCTCAAACAAGTAAATAATTCCATTTGGTCTAGCTTTATCTCTGCTGGGTATCTTCCCAGAAGAGCACAGGTCAAAGTACCATAGCAATGCATGCATAGCTATGTTTAGCAGCATAACTCA
>PVKN010021114.1:0-15663 GCA_004027915.1 Capromys pilorides
GCTCCCCAGTGCTGGGATTACAAGCCTGTGCCTCCATACCTGATTTTGGTGGCTGGCAATGTTGCGCCTGGGGTTCTAAGGCCAGCATGGCATGCAGTACCAGGCATCAAACTCTTGGTGCTAACATCACAGCTGCCCTGCTTGGACTCAGAAGGACTTGGCCTTGACAGGCGTTAGATGCGGGCCATCCCAGGAAGGGACTTGATTCTGGCTAGGTGTCTCTCTGCCACCTGAGTAGATTCCTGAGGAGGCCAACAACATACAATCTTCCCATAGCTGGGAACAACACATCCTTTAGGGAAAAACTGAGGTCCATCTCTGTGTCCATAACCCTAGAAGCGAGAGGAAGGTGAGGCTGTGTGGAGCATTCTCCTTTACCCTGAGTCTATGTGTCCTGCTCTTCCTGGACTTCGCCATTGATGGAATTTGCAAGAGCTCTTATATTTGTGGAGTCATGAGAATAGTTCTTGCCATTGGTCAAGCTCTTCCAAGCTTGTCTTGAAAAATCTTCCACAGAGCTGAGCACGGTGGTCTGTATCTGTCATCCCAGCTACTCAGGAGGCAGGAGGATCACAAGTTTGAAGACAGCCTGGGTAATTTAGCAGGACCTCATCTCAAAATAAAAAAGAGAGTGGGGGATGCGGCTCAGAGGTACCTAGCATGTACTAGGACTGGGTTTAATTCCCAGGAACACAATGTAACACAAAACAAAAATGTCTTCATGATCTCTCTTCCCTCCCAGGCCAATCAGGTACCAGAATCCACAGAGGTGTCCAGCACCCGAGCAGAGTTGGAGCTCCCAGTGGAAGGAGCCCAGGCCTCGAGTGACTTCATGGAGCAGAGCTCTTCTGCCCCCACCCCCAGTCCATCTCTACTGCATTGCAGCAGGGGAAGGAGCCATCATCCTGTACCCTCTGTATCTTTTGCTGACTGATAGAAGCTGTTTGTTTCAGTAATCAGCATTGTTTGACACAAGCAAGAATCTGTTCCTTGAAATGCGGCACTTCCAGTTTTTAAGAAATGAAAATAGGAAGTTGAGGAAAGCAATACAACAGATTGGGCAAGCAGAGAGTGGTGCTCTCCTCAGATGGCAGATTTTGTAAAAGATGATTGCCTGTGACAGCCTAGAAGCTGCGGGAGCTCTGGGATGAAATCAGGGGAAGAGAGGAAAGGAGTAAGTGCTGTCTGGCTGCTCCCCACCAGCTAGTCCAAGGAGAAGATGAGCTCAGCACTGAAAGCTAGGAAACGTGATAGAGAGAATGAGAAATTCAGGGGCTGCACTGATAGGGAGAAGAATCTCTCCTAGGCAAGTCTTTTCTCCATTGTCTTTCTACCTCTTCTGATAAAGTTAATCCCTGATGAGCAGGGACCTATGAGCTGAAGTGACAGTCCCCAGATCTCAGGGGCATGGCTCAGTGACCCTTTCTTTCTCAGACAGTGTTCAATGTCTGAAATTTAAAAGTTTCCCAGCAGTGAAGATCCAGTTATCTCTCTCCTCAGCTAACCACCATGATTTAGGCCTGGGGCAAAAGTCAATTCACAGACCAGGACTTTGTACCCACGCCCAACAGCCTCAAGGCGGCCACCTTGAAGTTGAGAGAGAATGGCAGGATGAAAGAACCCCAAATCAGACAGAATTGAGAATCTGGACTCAGGAAAGACTCTGTGGGCGGCACTCCTGGCATATAGACTGGACTGGAAGCAAATACCATAGAGTGGAGTCTCCTAAGCTTTTGAGAGAATGTTATTGCCAAAGTAATCAGGAGCCTGGATTTAAAGGCTGGTGCCCATCCCAGCATGCCTGAAGAATCTGGACATTGCTGTCAGCCCAGTGGCCACTGGGTCTCTGCTTGTCCTCTCTTAGGAGAGATGAGGAGAGAAAGGGAACAAGTGGGTGGGTGTGGCAGAAACTCTATGTGCTCCTGTCCTGGGCTCATTCTGCTGGGGCATCGTCTGAATCACTTAGGCTGTGATAACAACCACTGCAACCCGGGTGCCTTAAACCACAGACATTTATTCTCTTAAACTTCTGGAGCCTAGAGTCCAAGGTCAAGGTGCTGGCAGGTTTGGTTTCCTGTGGGAGTTTCCTGCTTTGCTCAAAGATGCCACCTCCTTACTGGTGGAGGGCATTCCTCTGTGTGTGCAAATCCCTGTGTCTCCGCGCACACTCAAATCTCTTCTGATTTGGATCAGATCAGGGCCTGTACTGACTACCTGTTTATGAGGCCCATAGAGGCCCTGTGCCTGTGAGAAGCTCCATGCTAACTTCCTGGAGGTTAGGCCTGCAATGTGTGAATTTGGGGGACACAAGCGAACCCATACCAGGTGCATTTCCCAGCACCCTCTGAGAGTCCTCACAGGAGGCAGAGCTGAGGAATGAACAATTTCTGGCACACTGCATAATAGGTTGTGACTAGATTCTTATGGGCTGCAGCAGAAATTGCCAAACAGAGTAAGGAAACCCAGCACCATCCTCTCCAAAGACACTCTCCAGGCAGCAATTAGAAACAAACTCGGCAGCCTTCCTCCTCGTGCCTGTGTAGGAGGGTGTCTGAGTCTGCACGTGGCCTCTGTTGCTAGTCAAGAGAAAAACAGCTTAAAATCGTAGAGTGTCACTTCTCAGAGCTGTAGGAAGGCTCACACAGCAACGAGCTCCCAGCTTCTGCAGCTGCTCGCTGCCCTTCATCTGCTGGCATCACAAATGTGGCTTTGGCTTCCCCAGGGTAACTCTGTTTTGTTTTGTTGTTTTGCGATAGGGCCTTGCTATGTAGTTTAAGCTGGGCTCCAACTCTGGGCAGTCCTCCTGCCTCAGTCTGCTGTGTGGCAGGATTACAGGCATGCACTGCCATAACTGCAGTCACCCCAGGCCGCTCTAGTAGGGGTGCATTTTATATATATTTTTTTATTTATTTAGTGCAGGATCTTGCTATGCATCTCAGACTTGTGATCCTGCTGTCTCAGCCTCTCGCCAGTGCTGGGATTATGGGCATGCGCCACCACGCTGTTTTGGTGGCTGGCACAGCATGCCTGGGGTTTCAGGGCTGTCACGGCATGTGGTACCCAGGATCGAACCCGGGTCCTTGTGCTTGCCAAGCAGGTGCTTAGACCACCAAGCTATCTTCCCAGCCTAAATTGTTGTTTTGGCACATGTACATAAATAAGCACACAATATGCACCCCCCTCCCCAGCTTCAACATAGCTCAAGAAAATCCAAGTACTTGGACACTGGTGACCCAGTGGCTCGCAGTGGCAGTGCTGTGTAGGGTTGTATTTCCTGACCTCTGCAGTCACACTAGTGGATTCAGACACTGCCTAACACTAGGCAGGCAGCTGGCTGTGACTTGCGAAAAATTATTTCTGCACTCTGAGCACCAGCTACTGCTCTATAAATAGAATGATGATGGCAGTTCCTTCACTCCAGCCCCTGAAAGAGATGTGAGAGACACTGCTGCTGGCACTGCGTTGGCCCTGGTGCATGGCAAACCCTTGGTCGGTGGAGCCACTGGCACCCGCTCTGCTAGCCTTTGCACCTGCCTCCCTGACTGGTGATTTCTCCTTGCTGAGCTGGTTTGCAACCTCCTGTGTCCCCTGCATCCCGTCCCCTGATGCCCAAGCTTCCAACTCCACCGTCTCAGTGCCTTGGGCTTGCTGCCTTGATACCAACCAGTCTCCAGTCCGCAAATTTCCTCTTTTTCCTTGCTTTCATTTGTACCCACTGCAAATATTTTTGAGTTATTTTATTTGTGTATAAAACACTGAGCTTGTGTGGAGTCAGTTTTGCATTTCCAGCCTACGCGTTGTTCTAAACCATCTCTTAACTTTCTGTCATCATGTTCACTGGTTTTGTGTGGACTATATTGTGATTAATTAATTAATAGGCTTTGGATTATTAGTTTGTAATAAATGCCACAGTCATTAGTCCTTGGGAATCTTGAAGATTCAGACTAAAATTCGCAGTAAGGAATTGAGACCCAGGGACGAAACAGAAGAGAGGATTCATTGCAAATAGAAGAGAGGATCTGCCCCTTCTGAGCTGTCTTGGGGCTCTTGGCCTGGTTCCTGTCATTTAAGAACACTAGAAGAGTCACGGGTCTGGCTGGCCTCAGGGCAGTGAGCTGGATCCTCTCCTGGACTAGCAATGTCCCTTAAAATCAGGAGTGCTTCAGGCAAGGTTCCTTCAGAATCTTCCCAAAGGAAGTAGCAGTGGATGCTTCCTCTCTCTCTCTTAGCAACCCCGAATGGCTGAGCACTTATGAATGAATGAGCCCGAGAACAGCCTTTCTGCTGGCACGGTGCCTCTGTATGGAGCACTCTGCAGGGACGTGTGGCCAGAGGGGCTGTCACCTGGGCTTCCGCAGCTGCTTTCTTGCTCTCAGTGCTGTTTGGCTTGGATTCTCACAACACTAGCACAGCCCAGGTCTCAGGTGAGTCTCAGCACAGCCCAGAGAGCTACACCAGAAAGGAGCTTGGAAATCACATGCTGCAGCCATGAGAGCGACCTGAGCCTGCGCTCTGCCCTTGTCTCAGCTGAGGATGCAGCCTGGGCCTCCCAACCCCGTCCATTCTGCCCTCCTTCCCTGCTTTGGGAGAAGAGCATTGACCTTGTCCTTACCTGCTGAACAGTAGGACTCCTGGCTCCCTGCTGCCTGCAGCCCCAAGCCCTGTCCTGAGTGTGCTTCCATGGGCCTAACATCTACCCTCTCTACTCATCCATTCCCTCCCTGTGTCCAAGATCACCTCAGAAAAGACAGAACACACAGGACTCTGGAAACCTGGGAAGGGTCAGAACTGACCAGAGTGGGGAGAGGACTGGGGTGTGGAAGGTTGTAAGCCCAGACTGGGGCCTGAAGACCACTTAGAAAGGTGCTATTACTTCAGGGACATTAAACAAGGTGTTGGCAGAGAGGTCAGCATGGTCAGGATACATCTGGCCAAGTAGCCACTGGCCATGGGTTTCAACCCCAATTTTAGAATAGGATCCATTCTCCCAACCCCTCCTTCCTGGTCTTGCTCTCACCCCTTAACAGTTCTGGGTTCCACTCGGGGCCTGCACACGCCCTCCTTCCTCAGGGGCCTCACTCCCTTTAATCGTCACCTCCAACCCCCAGGAGCCATTCAAGGCCTCTTTCTGTAGACCTCATTCTTATAGCAACAACTTTCTCGGAGCTCCCTTTGGCAGTCAGTTGCTAAGGCCAAATGCTTAAGGGAGCTAAATCGAACACACATGTGTAAACATCACATTGTTTCTCTGGTGTGCGAGACCGGAAGGGCCAGATCGTATACCAGATATTATGAAACGCAAAGAAAATGCTCAATTGAGAAGGGGAACTAGGGAGAGGGGAGGGGGAAATGAAGGAGGGGAAAAGAGAAAACAATGAGAAAAGAAGGGAAAACAGAAACAAAGCTGCTGCAAACAAAGAGAAGAGGGGTTGCAGGGAGGGTAAAGAGATGGGGGTGGGGAGGACTTGAGCTAAGCCACAGCCACATATGTGAACCAAGTCCCTAGGGAGAAAATGACCAGTATACATGTTTACAGTGTGCCAGTATACTTAAATAAAATCTGAGAAGTGTTGGACTAAAATGCATCTCCCATCATTGTCCATCATTGTCTCAGATTGTTAAAGTTACTTCTGAAATCTAGACAGAAGCAGCCCGTTCTGCAGCATCCTGGGACCCAGCGTTGCTGGCGGCCACTCGGGTGTCCCAGGCTTTTTCCCTTAGCCTGCTTTCACAGTCACCCTGGGTCTTAGGAGTCTCGACTTTTCATTTTTCCATCCAAACCTCCAGGAAATGCCACTCGCTGAATCAAGTCACAAGAGGTGTGCTAATAATGTGCGGAGCATTGTCAGGCAGAACAAGGGCTGGTACTGAATGTTCCAGATGAAATTAATAAGGAAAAGAAAATGTTGGGACGGGCAATGAATAATGTTGTTGTTCTCAGCTACTGAGATGGGAAAGGAAATTCAATGTGAAAATATTTCAAAACAAGAATTTCAGAGGTGTGCCATGCCACAGGGGCTGTGGCTTATGACAAAGGAAATGAACTGGAGGCAGAATGTGAGCTTGGGCTGGGGTGCTTGCCTGGGGACTGTCGCGTGACCTTGCAGACAACAACTCTGGGCCCAGCCGATGTGAATCCCTGGCTACTGTGCAGCTGCAAGACTTGCCCAGCCCCAAGTGGGTGACACGGGCAGGGGCACAGGAAGAGCCCTTAGGTGGGGGAGAAGGATGCTGGGCATCTTCGCAGGACACAGGAATAAGAGAGGGCACCATGTCCCTGAGTCTGGCCCACTTCCACAATCAGAGAGTTTCACAGCTCCAGCAGGCGCTAGGGAGCCCAGAGTCCAGCTGCTCTGACAGTGTTTGAGTCTCTTTGAGCCACAATCTTTGGACAAAAAGCTATAACTTTCACTCAAGCACATCTAGACAGGTGGATCATTACCTCCCAAGTAGCACAGCCAGCCTGACAGCACTGGATAAAAAGAAACCATCCACTGAAGATCTGCATCTCGCTTCTCTGTAGCTCTGCCCACCCAGAGGAGCTCAGCACCTCCAGGCTGCCCTGTAGATCCGTTTTTGATCCCTCGCTTTACCTCAAGTTCCTCAGCTGCCCCCCAGTGGTCTGATAATCTGCCCCTCGTCATCCACAGTCATGCCCAGCCTGTGCCTGTGCCCACCTCTGGGTGGTGTTCTTGCCTGGCCACAGGAATCACAGTGCTCTCTATGCTAATGGCACCCACCGTGGCCTGCTGGCAGCCTAGGTGCTCCAGGTAGCTTCTTTCTCAACTGCTCCACATCCGGCCCACCCAGACCTCCAGCCTTCTTCCGGGCCCTGTCTGACAGGGCTTCACAAGTCCTCAGGGGACCCTCTAGACAGAGAATAGCAAAGAATTATGGGACTGCAGACCAGGCTGCCGCTGCCTGTGGTTGGTTAGAGGGCCTGTGGCAGAACGCAGCCAAAGCTGTGCCCAGAATGAGGAGAAAGGAAGCCAGCACACTGTGGTCCAGTGGCCAGTGGGCAGAGCTCCAACCACAGGCTTGGCAGCTTCTCTCCCAGGCCTGGGCTGTGCCCAGGAGATGCAGCTCGGGAAGGCCTGGTGCTGGCTTCACTGTACCTAGGGTGCTGCGGAGCTCTTGGGTAGCATACGTTCTGCAGAAGGGTGGGCAAATGTGAGAACCTAAGGGGCAAGCCTGGAGCATGTGCTCTGTGTGGGGTATTCTTTGCTTTCTTTGATGGTAGAAGGGTGCAAGGGAGTTTCTTATAAAACAGAGGCATCCAGAGAAGCTAGTTGCCCAACAAGTGCCACTGAAGTCAAAGGGGCACTCTTCCCTCAGGGGAGCACTGAGTGGGAGGAACAATGAGGGGAAGGGGCACCAAGGGGGGAGGAGCTGAGGGGGAGGGGCATTGGAGAAGGAGCATCTCAGGGGAGGAGCACTGAGATGCCCAGCCACTGTTGGAGGCTGGGAGGCCATCAGCACTTGCAGGCTCCCAGCTGCTGTCCCTAGACCTCTGCACCCCACCCCAGCAGACTCTTGAGGGTCCATAAGCCTGAGGGTCCCTGGGAAAGTTGTTTCAGTGCATTCTTTGTAGCAGTGCTGTTCCTTACCCTTTACTGAGGCATCCTGAGCCCCTGCCTTTGTGCACAGGTGTGGGGCAGTCTTTCTTTTCTTTTCTTTTTTTTTTTTTTTGTCTTTTTGAGACAGGGTCTCTCTGTGAAGTTCAGGCTGGCCTTGAGCTCACTTTTGTGGCCCATGCTGGTCTTAAACTCGCACTGATCCTCCTGCCTCAGCCTCCCAAGTGCTGGAATTACAGGCGTGAGCCACCACACCCAGCTTGGGGCAGTCCTTCTTGAAAGAGAGCAAGGACACAAGTTCCAGTCTCTCTGAACCCCTTGTCCAAGTTCACTTTGCCCACAGGCAGTGTTAGCTTCGTGGGGTCCCACAGGGCCCTGTCTGGCCAAGACTCCAAGGCGTATGTTTCCACATTTACCTGCAAGGAGGAGGTAAGGACCTGGGCTCTTCCACACCATGGCTGAGGTCACACAGTTGGAGGGGGCAGAGCCAGGGTTTGAACTCCCCTTGCTGACCTTGTCAGGTGCAGGGTTCAGGGCATAGGACACTTTCAGCAACAGTGTACACAGAGGACTGTCAGGTTAATAATATCTCCTAGTTCTTGGGGGCTGACTAGGTGCACAATCTCCCAAGTGAGTATACCATGAAGGCTAAGAGGAAAGATGCAAATGGAATGACTTCCAGACTCCAAGAGGATCAAAGTCCTCTCACAGAATTCGAGATTCTCTGGGGGCAAAGACCAAGACCTTCTCTGGGCAGCCTAGATTTATTTAGTTATCAGAAGGGAAGAGAGTGCCTGCAAGCAGGCCCAGGGGCCAGGGGTTCAATCCTCAGGCCTGCTGTGCTGACCCTGTCCCTGGGGCGCCCTGAGACTGGGTGTGGTGGTGTGCGCCTGTAATTCCAGCTCTTGGGAGGCTATAAACAGGTAGATCACTACGAGTCTGATCTAGTAGTGAGGCCCTGAACATGCTGTAGATCCTTTCCTAAAATGTAAAAAATTTTTAAAAATTAAAAAAAAAAGAAGGGAAGAGAATACTTAAGAAGGGTGGGAACCACTTGAAGACTCTCGAGTATTAAGTCCATCTACTCAGGAGTGTGGTGTCTGAGGCTACAATCCTTATTAATTGAGGTTGGGTGCGCGCTGTTCTCAGCTCTGACCTTGTCTTATTCTTACAGACCTTACAGCTTCACCCTTCCTTACAGGCCTCAGCAGGTATCAGTGGCTCACAGAGGCTCACCTAGTCAGAGTCCACTGCCCAACTCCAGGCAGGGAGCCTAGGCCTTGGACACACCTAGGCCTTGGACACATGCACAAGTAAACATGGGAAACCAATGGGCTCATTCATGTCCTGCTCAGGGCTGCTTCCTGGAGACCTCCATGAGAGGACAGATAGCTTTGTGTTTATTACAAACCTAGGCCAGCCTTGGGCTGTTGTCAGCTATCCCTGTGAGACACAGTTCACTCTAGGGCTGCAGTTCCCTGATGATAGTGACCTTTTTGTCCACAGGGACCGAGGACTGCAAGGGACCGAGAACCGACCCTCAGGCCAGTCCCAGGCTCTGTCAGCAGGAGCAAGCTGGCCACATGGGCACAGGGCACAAGAGCAAGACCAGAGAGGAAGTGATGGGAAGGAAGGGAAAATGTGGGGTTAGGCAGATATCAGTTTGAAGTCCAGCACCTCCTGGCCAAGTATCTGACATTAAATCTCAGTGGTTTGTTTGTTTGTTTGTTTAGTAGATGGGGTTGAACCAGGGTGTTTCCACTGAGCTACATCCTCAGCCCTTTCTAAGTTTTTTAATTGCATTTTGATACAGGGTCTCATTAAGTCACTGAGCTGTCCAGGCTGCACTCAACTTTGTATTCTCCTGCCTCAGCCTTCCAGAGTGCCGGGATTATAGATGTGCCCCAACTAAGGCTCACTTTTACCCCAGTGAGCTCCAGAATTTACCCCACAGGGCAAACACTGAGAGGAAAGCATTTAGCAATATAATTTATTTGTTTTTCTTTTTTCTTTTAGCAATGTAATTTCCATGCCTCACTGTTAGTCATTATATACAATACCAATGTTACAGACTGTATACTATGTAGTCTACTTTATAATATACTATATACCATATACCATTACTATATACCAGTAATTTCCATACATTACCATACAGCAGTTCTTATTAAAGTTTAGGAACACAAAAAAGAAAGAAAAGTGAGAGAACAAAGGCGTGTGAACAGGGAAGCCTGGCTCCTGGCTCTCCTGTATCTACAGAGACTTCTCTATTGTTTCATTCTTAACCATTGCTTGGTGACCTGTAGACTGCAGGGCTAGAACTCAGTTATAAGACAAGTCCCTGGGTGCCTCCTCCGTGAGGCAGATGCCACAGACACGCACACATCCACACCCCAAAGCCAGGCTACTGCGCAGGCCCTGGGGGTTGGCAGGCAGGTAGATGAGGGAGGCCAACTCCTGCTCCCTGCCCCGGATGTGAGGGGGCTGTGAGCGGTCATTTATTCAGTCCTGCATGGTGACTATGGAATGCCAGGCACGCCCAACCTTCAGTAAGCTGACAGCATTTCCAGAAAGCCTAGGAAGAAAGTGCAATCACAAAGCCTTCCAGGGCTGCTGGGCCACAGGTGGCCAATGGGGCTGCTTTCTACTTCCCGGCTCAGACTTGATTTTTTATTTTTGGTGGTAGTCGGATTGAACTGAGCTTCACCCTTAGCTCTTTAAAAAGTTTTAACTTTGCAACAGGGTCTTGCTAAGTTGCCTGGGCTGGGCTAGACCTTGCCATCCTCCTGTCTCAGCCTTCCAGAGTGCTGGGCATGGTGTTATTTTTTTTTACAGCAATGCTCTGGCTGTGAGTTGGGCCACAGGAAGACGTGTGTGGGCCCCCTGAGCTTCTTGTGGACACATGCCCAGGGCTGTCCTAGGCATGACCAAACCCAGGGCTTCTGACAGAAGGCTAAGCCCATGCTGAGGACCCTGGGCCCGAGCTCCAGGGGCTTGCTGTGGCAAGGACACCACTGCATTCCTGTGTGAAACGTGATTCCCAAGCCCTCTGCAATGCTGTGAGGAGGGGGGATATTTCATGGGTGACAAGGGTCAAGCTGTCCTTACTAGGAGAGTGAGTTTGCTATGTATGGATGGGGTTCTTTGCTCTTTTCTCTCTCCCTTTCTCCTTCTCTCCTTCACCCTCTCTCTTTCTTGCTATTGATGTTTAGCCCCAAATGGCTCAATAAAAAGCCACCATTAGAGGCCACCCCTCAGGCATGGACTCCCCAGCCTTGAGAACTATGAAAACATAATTTCTGTTAACTACACATTATCTGGATTCAGGTGTTCTTTATTGCAGCACAAAATGGACTAAGATATATGGCCACTCCGTGCCAAATGCTTTAGGGGGAAAATAAATCTGGTTTCCTCCCCCAGCAGCCCATGCTTGCTCGCTCTCTTGCTCGCGCAGGGCCCAGGGTGTGGCATGTGGGTCTGGTCCACAATGGCAGGACCTGTCCTGCAGGCACGGTGGTGTGCTCATGTGCAGCTGCCTTTATAAATGGCTCCTGGCCACGGCCCTGGCCGGGCAGCGTCTGCCAGGACGTCTGGGTCGCAGAATCCATCAGGCCAGTGCCATGACGCCTCTGGCTGAGAATTCATTTTTTCTAGGCAAGATTAGCATTTTGTGGAGACTGATGGATCAAGGGTGCCCTTCGGCATGGGCAACATCACCTAATCTGCAGGGCTAGCAGGATAAGAAGACAGGGAAGGATGAGCTCGGCCTCTGTGCCCAAGGGGCAACATCCATCTTGTAGATGAAACTCCTGGTTCTCTAGCCCTGGAGCCAGGCTGACATCAGCAGCTCAGCCTCCCCGCCAGCCCAAGGCCTCACACTGGAGGTCACTTCCTTGGACTCTGGCTGAGTCATACCATTGGATTTCCGCAGCTTGCAGGTGACATTTTCTAGGGCTTTCAGTCTCCACTATCACCCAAGCCAAGTCCTGCACAAATCCTTTGGGTGTCCTCCTACGTCCCATGGGTTCTGTGAATGTGGCAGGGAGGCCACAGGACACACTCCTGTGAATGACACAGGAGACACTTCCTTCCCTTCAGGATTTCTTCACTTCTGGGCCCGTTCAGCTGCATGGTTTTGATTTGGGTCCCACACCTGGGGTGGGGGGGCAACTATTCAGCTTCTGATCAGAAAACAGAGAAAGGAGGAAGAACACAGGGTCACATAGGCCCTCTGATGGTCTTGTGGTGCATGATTATAGTGGGGACACAGGCAGAAGAGATCCCGTGGTGAGAGAAGAAGCCAGCAAGACCTGGGGACCAGGCTTGCTTCTATTTAATTAATTATTTATTTATTTTTGAAAAATGACCTGTGCTCACAGGAACTGAGGTCCACCCCACTCCCCGCCACTACATTGATCCCTTTTAGGTGTGGTTCTCCTGTGTCCGTGTCCTAATCACCAGCCATGAGACCCCACCTTTTAAAAATTCCCCACCTGTTGGCATGGCCGTTATTGTCAGGGTTTGCAAGGGACAACACAGAATGCATAATTTATAGGATTATTTTATAGCAGTCACCCAAAGGGTCAAGTTCAAAGGAGTGTAGGAAATCTTTCCACACACTAAAGACCCAAAGAGATCCAGCTGAGGTCCTGGATCCCACAGTAAGGTCTTGCGTGAGTTCACCTGAAGACCTAGTGCCCATGGCAATGACCCCCACGAGTCCAACTGGAGGCCTACAGCCCATGACAATGCCTCATGCAGGCCCACTTCATGGATCTGCACTGGGCAGGCCTAAAGGTCAGTGGTAGAAGCTGGGAAATCTGTGTCAGTGGGATGGAGGACCTGTGGCAGCAGGCTGAGTGATCTGAGCTGGAGCTAGGAAGGGACACTTGAAGTAAAAACCAGAGCTCCCCTCAAAAGTACTACAGCCTTCCTCAACAATAAGGTCCTGAGCGCCTCTGACGTGAAAACAGCCGAGTACGTATCAGAAAAGCCAGGGTTACAGGCCTCTGGGAGACTGAGCAGTGCAGCATCTCCCCCCACCATCCAGGAAGCCATGCTCAAAGTAAGAGTGAACTGTGGCCATTCCCAGTAACAACAAGGTCCTGAACTCCTTCAATGATAACAGCTAAGACTGTCTCGGGAAAGCCAGTGTAATAAGCTCCCCGGAAGAGCCAACAGCTCCCCACAGCTCCTCTTCTTCCTCTCCAGTTCTGCCTCTTGTGCTGCCAGCAATGACCCTCACGTGGGCCCCCCACAACAGCCCCACACTGACTCAGTTCAGCTGGGTATTACAAGCTGACCTGTTGTCAATCCACCATAGCCACCCAAAGAGTCAGACTTCAAGGACGCTGTCCTGTGGGAGACACAGTGAACCCTCTCCGCACTGTGGCACGTGGTCATGAGCAGCTAAGCATAGCACTAGCCCATGGTGGGGGCTCTGTAATGTTAGTCACTTCCTCCCACACACATTCAAAGATTCGCCCTGGGGTCTGAGAGAGTGTGACACTGCATTCCAGTGCTGTCTGTGCAGCAGCAGGCGGCTGATCTGACCAGCACTCTGTTCAATGATGTCCTCTGGTCTCACTCATAAAACTCAATATCAGAATGTTTTGGACATGAGCTTCTTTGAAGTAGACCCTGTCTCTGTCGCAGGGTTTAAATGACGCTTTGCAGTGTGGCATCCTACGTAGGCTCGTGCAGGATCTGTGGGAAAGGCAGCTGTGCTCTCTACCCTGCTGCCTTCCTGTGAGCTCCCTGGAGAAGCCCGAGGACAGATTCTGTATCAGGTGACACCAACACCATCCCACTGCTGTAGGGCCTTTGGGAGACACCTTTGATTTATACTAACTCGCTCTCACTGAGCGCCTGTCCACTTCCGCATCTGTCCTGGGACATCACCCATTGTCATCTTAGAAATGAGGAAGCCAGGGTAGGTGCTGGGACACCTCCTCAAGAAAAGGCACACAGGATCTCAGTGAGTCTTAAGTCTTTTCAACCAGTTCAGTAACCTGAGAAAATGACAGGAAATCCCACCTCCAGCAGCTGCGCCCCATTAGGTCTGGAGAAAACTGAACAGCCAGCAACTTGCCCCATAGTTCAGGCTCTTTGGGTGGTCACCATTCGCAGCAGGTTGTACTCAACCACCAGACAACCATTTCTAGGAAAAACTGTTGCCTTTTCTCTTCCTGCTCTTCCCACACACTAACTTGGGGTACTTCTTCCCCCAAACCTTACATTTGAGGTCTTGGCTCACACTTGGTAATTGTCCAAGGGTCCCAGAAAGTCTCTTGCATAAGTGTGTGCATCCTGGGGCCTATTTCCTCTATGTCTGTCCATCCATCTGTCTCTCTGGCATGTGCATGACACATGCATGTGGCCACCTTAAAAGGTCTCTGAACATCTATCATGTGGGATCAGAGAGGCAGACATGGTTGCAAAAGAGAAATGAGGAGGAGTCCTTGCTCCACCATGTGATGAGTGTTCCTAACATTGATGTGCATACAGATCCCTTTGGGAAGGAGGCAGTGTCTTGCAAATGCCATATTTTTTTTGTATGTGGTCCTAGGGATTGAACCCAGGGCTTCACAGTGAGCTACATCCCCCACACTTTTTAATTTTTCTTGTTTTGGAATAGGATTTTGCTAAGTCACTAAGTTGCCCAGGTTGGATTTGAATTTGCAGTCCTCCTGCTTCAGTCTCCCAGAGCAGTGGGATTATAAGCTAGGCCAACACGCCCACTTTAGACTCTGCATTTCTAATGCACTCCTGGATGGTGCTGAAGTTACTGGCCCATGAACCACATTTGCATGGCAAGAGATTAGAATGGCCTCTCATTTTACGGGAGGGGCTATACCTTGGTTATTTTTCTCTCATTGCTGAGACAAAATACCCAATGCCCAGAATTGAGGAAGTAAAAGTTTACTTAGCTCATTGTTTGTGGAGATTTTAGTCCATATTCAGCTGACTTCAAGGCAGAGTGGTACATGGCAGAAGGCAACAGTTCATGGTGGAGGAAAACAGCAAAAGCAGCAAGTGAATGATGGGGGAGGGGCAAAGCAAGGTTCTTCCCCTCCCTCATGTTGTATGCAGGCTGCCTGCCCCAGGGCAGGTGCAGCACTCACACCCATAATCCCACCCCATGACTGCATAAGGTTTTGTGGGGACAACTAGACACATACTGTAGCAGGCTGCAAGGACTAGGGGAATGCAGATGCACGGGTGTTGGGGGGATTGCTGCCTGCTGCCATAAGCCTGGTGTCCTCTCATGATTCTGCCACTATGTCTAATTAATCCATTCAAAAGACCTTTTGTTACTGAAGAGAACCTTACAGAGCAGAACATAGCAAGTTGTGTAAAACTGACATGCACACGGCATGAAGTGCCAAGGATAAAATTTACATCCGTTCCTGGCACTGGGTAGGCAAGGGAAAGAAGTGCAGGGTCTCACTCCTAGATCGGACTCATAGTGATCTGCCTGTTTACAGCCTCCCAAGAGCTGGGATTACAGGCAAGCACCATTCCGCCCAGACTCAATTGCCATCTCAGCATGCCCTGCACCCTGGGCCCTGCACCCTGCGCCTGCTTGCAGGTGCTTTAATCCACTGAGCTATTTGGCCGGCCCCTATGTAAGAATATATATCTTCCTTAAACAGACTAAAACATAACTAGTGGTGAAGCACTTAGAAGCAATCTAAGCTAAGGAAGGGTAAGAATGACTGTTGTCATTACTATTAACTCTTTCTGTAAATTGGGCCCCGGTGTGGAAACTATAGAGGAACTAGAAGAAAGACGTATAAATGTAGAAAAAGAAGAGAAACATAGTTATAATTCAAAGATGGTGTCATTGGCTTCAAGTAAAGCCCAGGACCCATCTGAAAATTTTTAGAACAAATAAGAAAGCTAGGTGAAGAAATGAACTATAAAAGAAATATAAGGAGCAACAATGTCCATATATATATATGCATATTAATGATCAGTTGAGTAATATTTGGCAGAAAATTTTCTTTTTCAAATGACAATAAAAGGAAGTTAATTGTAGTAATTATCTTAAAAATTGAGGCCGGCCCTCATTAGCTTATATTTTTGA
>PVKN010021115.1:0-15636 GCA_004027915.1 Capromys pilorides
CCACAATCAGAATACCTATACTTCAGGCAGAAAGGAGATCAGAATAAATATAACAAAATCTATAGAGTTGGTTCAGGATCTAATATATATATATATATATATATATATATATATATATATATATGTATATATATGGCTGGGAAGGTCTTATTGCTGATATGCACTTTTTAAAAGTGGTCTTATTTGTGTACAAATTTTTAGTTTGGCCACCACAAAATAAAAAGGGATGATCAAAGATAATATACCAGCCACTTCAAGGGCAGAGTCTGTGAATAGTTTGAAGGCATCATTTTTACTTTTACCTAACTATTTGAGAATTATTTGGTTTGATGATATTATGATTGTGGGAGTAATATAGTCCTGAAATCCCAGTGCTGTTCTGGGAAATAAGATGTGAAAGAGACAGACAAAAAACAAAAGGAATAAGAACTGTAGTAACAATCAGAAGATTAGCTGGTAGAGGAAGAGGCAGATCAAAGCTAATTTGCCCCCAGCAAATTAACTTAGTCTATAAACTAAGAAGAAGAAAAGCGTCCCCAAACCATGAGAGGTCATCTGGTCTGTGATGGCATTTCATGTAGAGATCACTTTGAAAGCTTTTATGCAATGACTTCTGGGGACTAAATAGTGATGGGGAGGTTGGTCTCCAGAAGTACCCATGTGCAGCTTGTACTCTGATGAGTGATTTCTCTTTTCAATTTTTTTCCAATATGGAGTGAGGTGGTTTTTGATGGAAGACAAGGCAAGGGTAATTTTACTGTCCACCGATTTTCTGCTCAAATGAATGCTGTCATGTGTTGAGCTCGTTCTATATTTTTCAGCTTCTGCTGGAAGGGATTTTCTTCTCTTGTTTGACTAGATGTGAATTCTTCATCTTCTGGAGATTGATTGCCTCATGTCGGTTATCATGAGGTGGAAGGATGGTGATGGTGAGTGGACTCAACCAGGCCCTTTCCCAGCCTCTCCTGAGGTTGAAATGATTGACAGTGCTGAGGGCTAGTTAAGAGCCATGTAGCATGTGTAAGGAGAGTCCAGCATCCCTTAAGATCACATTCTAGCTTCAATCATTTTTGGATAAATATTTCATTGGACTTCAAAAATCTTGCATGTTTAATTTTTTTACTTTACACTTCTGAGAAAGATTATGACATGAATTAGATGAGAATCAGCACTGATTATACTTTTTTATTTCTGCCTCATTTTTTAAGACAAGAAAATTTATTCCATGGCTTGTGAATGACTCTGGATCTACTTGGAAGCATTGGGTAAAGTTCTCTGGAACAGTGACTCACCATGGTTGTGGACAGCTTTAGTCACTGGAAAGCTCTGAACACTTACAGTTGCTGTCTGTCTTATGCTAGAAAGCAATGGCTGAGGTCAGAGGGCAAGTCACAGACATCTTGGCCTGAATGCATTTGAAGCTTATTATTCTGCTCCTTGCTGTACTTCTCTTCTGATCTGGCTCCTCAGGACATAATAATGATCCTGAAATAAGTACCTGCCAGCTAAGATGCCCATGACTCTCTGTCTCCAAGAACTTACATTCTAGTATACCTGGGAGAGCAGTGGCAGATATCAGTAGTCAGATGAGAAGGGGAACAAGGCAGCGGGCAGGGGGAAAAGAAGGATGGGCCAAGAAAAAGAAATAAAGAAGGATAAAATGGAAACAAAGCTTTGGTACATAAGAGGGGAAGGAGGAGTTGAAGGGATGGTAGGGGAATGGGCAGAAAAGATAAACCATGTACAGGCACAAATTCCCTACGAAGAATGTGATCATTATGTATATCTAAAATATAACAATAAGGGGCTGGCAAGATGGTTCAGTGGTCTAATGCGCCTGCTTAGGAAAGCTTCGGCAACCTCAGGGACTGTGGTTCCATCCCCAGCACCACATGCTGCACCAGCCCCACCCCCAGGGCAGGCTGAGCTGACAAATAAATAAATAAATAAATAAATAAATAAATAAATAAATAGTGCCAATAGGGGTTGAGGATATGGCTCAATAGTATAAGTGCTTGCCTGGCAAGCACAAGGTCTTGAGTTCAATCACCATCACCACTAAATAAATAAATAAATAAATAAATAAATAAATAAATAAATAAATAAATTTCAATCACCAGTACCACTAAATAAATAAATAGATGTACCACTAAAAATGCAAAACAAAAAAAATCAATTATTGCTCCAAAAACTCACTTCTACTTTTCCTCATTTAATTATATCAGATATGTTTTTGCTTTTGTTAACTTACTGAGGTTTCTGGGAGCTAACAGAGCTCTAGCCTCATGATCAAGAGATTTTGTCTACCAGGACTTAAAGTTTTGGTTTATACCCCACGAGTCTTTTGAGTTTTTCTGAAAAATTCTGCTCGAACTTAATAAATGTGAAATTCTTCATATGCATCATTGATATTTTCAGCTGATTTGGAAATGTCTGCTGCTATTTTTGTGAGCTAAATTGATAATGCACACAAATTTTAGTGATTTTGGATAATTTAGTTTTTTAAAGTTCACTGATTTCAATTAACAAAATTATGTATACTTCTGGTACAGTGTGATGTTTTGACACATACACACACACACACACACACACACACACACACATATATATATATATATATATATATATATATATATGAATGATTAGATCAGCTAATTAGTTTATCCACCACTCATGTATTTTTTATTGTAAAAACATTTAAAATATTTCCAGAGGTTTCAGATACAGGAGATGGTACTTGCTTTGGCAGCACATATACTGAAATGTCAAAGACACAAGGCATAGTAGGTAGCTACAGTAAAAATACTGCAAAATACATCTGTAGAGGATATTGCTCCCATACAATTGGAACTCCTTATCCTTTAGTCAATGTATTTCTACAGTTCTTCCACCCAGCTCCATGCCTGGGCCTCTGCCATTCTGCTCTCTACCTCTTTAGAGACATTTGTTGGACTGAGAAAATGGACACACTTATTGCTTTATTTATCCCCCAAAACACTAAATTGAACATTAGAATAATAGTCTAGCAGTTCATGTTTCAAATACTACTGTGGTAGTAATCTCAAGCATTTAACCTTCAAGCAGCTTAATGATGCTCTTTGTTCTATGATAAAGAAGTTAAAGCTTCCACATCTGCTCATTATATTTTGTTTTGGAGCCACATGTTTTGCTTTTTCTAGCAGTCATAGTTTGACCTAACACATTAAAAGAAGAGTCATGAGAGCATATGTTGCTTAGAGCGGATGACATTTGTTGTTGTTGTTTTGGGGAAGAGACAGAAATTTAAATTAATTTTGCCGTTCCACCAACCAGTAAGTTTGTAATTATGTAAAGGAGTAACTATGAATTCCCATGACTAAAACATCTGAGGGTCAGGTGACTGAAGGTCTGCCTTTGGTTGGCTTCTCAGAAATCTTACCAGGATTGTTATTCACCTCCCAAAGGCGCATTTGTCTGTGCTATTTCCTGAGGCACTCTGTCCTGAAGATACAGGAAGGTAGGCTGTTTTGAATTGTTACCAAAATATGGTAGATTTTTATTTGACAGTTGATTCTCTTTGAAATCATTTCATATCGAAATACTTAAAACATGTAACCAGCCCCACATTTTTTCATTGTTATTTGCAGCATGTAATTACTTAGTTTTGCTTGAGACAAGTCTTGCTATACAGTCCAAGCTGGACTTGAACTCATCTTTTGTCTCAGCCTCCCCAGTCCCAGGGCAATAGGTGTGCACCACCATGCCCAAGCAGCTCCCCAACTATAAACCAGAGTTATAGGATAAAGATACAGAATGAAGCTGATAGGACAGAAGAGCAAAGTTTCCTGTGCTGGAACAGAGTCTCATTCTTCGGTGTCCTTGATGACAACTTGTATGAGTACCAATCATCCTATACTGCTAATCTTTAATAGGATGAGATAGTTGAGCATGTGTTTAAGGAATATAGTTATAAGAAGTGGGCAGAGGAAAAGGTAGTCAAACATTGGGAGGTGTCATTCAGAAACCTAGAGGACTGGAGCAGTTGTTGGTGTGTCTGTGAATTAACATGCATTCTTCCTGGGGAAAAGGCTGGATTCATGATTAGTTCTTCAGCAAAGTTGATTATGGTTCAGATTCATATGATTTGTATTACTGTCTATTGAACAGATACTGGTTTGAGCATTAAAGTTGGTAATAAGGACATCTAGAGTTATTAGTTTCTTTTGGGTGCTATTAGGCTTAGGGTTAGGTTCTTTAAATTTTTTTTTTAAATCATTTATTCATTTATTTATTTGTTTGTTTGTTTAGTACAGAGTCTCACTATGCAGCTTGGACTCACAGTAATTCCTCCTGTCTCAGCCTCCCCAGTGCTGGACAGGCATACACCACCATGCCCAATTTTAGTGGATAACACCAGATGCCCAGGGTTCTGGGGCCAGCACAGCATGTGATACTGAGGATCAAACTCAGATCTTTGTGCTTGCCAGGCAGGTGCTTAGACTGGGGAGTTATCGACCCAGTCCAGGATTAGGTTTTGTAATGTATAATATTTCAGTGTGTGTAACCCTAGTTATTTACTGAATTACTTTTACATCCAAGAAAGAAGGAAAGAAAGAAAAGTAGAAAGAAAGAAAGAAAGAAAGAAAAAGAAAGAAAGAAAGAAAGAAAGAAAGAAAGAAAGAAAGAAAGAAAGACAAAGTTAAGCAAATATCATCCCTTTGTCTCTTGCCTCTCCTGCAGCTTTGCTGATGTCCTGAAGACTCACACTTCGGTCATTTCTCACTCCAGAGCTAGGAGCGAGTAAGCAGAACCAGTTTCCCTCAGTGGCTGAACAAAGGGCAAAGCCAAACTGAAATGAAAATAAAGAGTGATGAGGTATAACATAATAAATAATAACAGACACAATTCATGAAGAATATTAAAATTAATTAAAATATGCTAAATAGGAGTGGCACATGTGTAACAATAAAGTAAGATACAAACATCATAAAGAAAAATGGAAGACAAAATGTGGTAGAATACAAAACAATTAAAATACAATCCAACAACATAGTGGAATTCTAGAATCTTGCTTCAAAAAAGTCTAATTTCTCAAATATTATACACTCTAAATTAATGTCTACATTGAACTTATAGTATTATTAACATAATCATACAAATCTTAAAACCAGTTGAGAAAGAACAGTCAAAAAATTCAAATAAACATTCTTCAGAGAAGGTCTACCAATGACCAATGAGCATATGAAAAGATATTCAACATCCTTACACATGAGGGAAATCAAAATGAAAACTATAACAAAATAATGAATTATCACTCCGCATGCTGCATCCTGACTTAGTAAAAACATATATAGTGAATGAGAAGCCCTGATGAAGCTGTGGAGATTACGAACTCCTACCCTGGTGGTGAGAGAACAAAATAGTATAGACATTTTGGGAAATGGTAGCATGTCCTAAAAATGTTAACTCTCAAGGTCCGCTATGACTCAGAAATTTAACGCCTATTTATTTGTGCAAAATAATATATGTGTCCACAAAGAGTATACATTGATATTTATCGCAGCATTCTTTAGAAAAAGAATAAGCTGTGAGAAACTTCCTAAATATCTATCAACTGAATAATGGATAAACAGATTTTGCATCAATATTATTGGCAGTACGAAGCATGATACCAACACACGATATAATTGGACCTTGAAGACACAGGGCTAAAGATCAACATGGGCATTTTAGAATTCTAAGGATGTTATTTGAGCAGACTTCAAGTAGCCCAGGTTCCACTCAATGTCTTAAGAATATTTTTATACAGTTCATCACAAAAATTAGACAAAGAAAGTATTTGATGATGGTGGACTGGGAGGCCTAGAAGGAGTTGACCATTTTTCATTGGTCAGACTTAGGCTTCAGTTATGGAGTATGTGAAATTCACTGAGTCAGGGTTTGACTTGTTTAGACAGAACAGGAGGCTGGAAACTTTGCGGTGCCAACTCACTTCCCACTTAACTATTTTTACTCAAAGATAGAAGTCTGGCTCCAAACATTGAAACCTTCTAATCTATCTATCTATCTTTCTTTCTTTCTTTTTTCTTTGTATTTTTTTAGGGAAGGGTCTACAGGGTGTTCATGGTCTCCCTACTAGGTAGACTTGTAGTGATCTACCTGCTTACAGTCTCCCAAGAGCTGGGTTTACAGGTGAGCACCACCATGCCCAGTCTCAATTGCCATCTCAGTGTGCCCTGAGGGCTGGACCAGGATGGCAGGTCTAGGGATCAAAGCCCTGGCCACTGTACCTTCTTTCAGATGCTTTAATCTGCTGAGCTATTTGGCTGGCCCAGGTTTTTTTACATAAGAACAGCAAATCCACTAAAGCAGTAATTTAGTGATTCCCCAGAGCTAAGGGAACACAGCAAGGAAAATAGTATCACTGTGGTGCCCTGTGGATGCGGGAAGTGTACCAAAAGTACTGTAAAATTAAAAAATGTAAGTTGTATGGTGCACAAACTATATCACAATAAAATTTATGAAAATAGTAATAGTAAAGATAGCCTTTAAAAACATAGCATATAATGTTGAAATTTACTCATCTAAATGGAAAACCAGTATATCCCTGGGAATGATTTCTATTTGTAGGTTTGTTCTTTTGTTCCTTTCCTTGGCATGTTTTCTGGAGCTTTGAGAACTCTAGAGGAACAGTGTGTCTTTCTTTCTCATCTGCAATGACACATCAAATATGTTTTTAGAAGCATTTTGTATTTAATGCTACAGTGTCCTTCAGAGAAAACTCTTGCTGTAGAGTAAAGGTCTTGTTTTCCCCACAGATGGCGAACATTCAGGCCTTGAAAAACTATTTTTGTCCTTTAAGAATTTTAGGATAAGATAAAAATAAATAAAAGGGAAATCTCAATTATTTATTCTTTCATTAATTTATTCAGCTAATACATAGTAAGTGTTTTTAATGTATGAAGCAGAGTTAAATATTGAATAGCTACCTACTGGGCCTTTAATGGCAATGCTAACCCTTTTGGCCTAGTTTTTTTGTTGTGGGTGGGGACACACTCAACCCACCCTGTGGACATGGCTGGTGTGAGCATGTAGTGCTAGTGATTGAACCGTGCTCTCTGCACACTTGTGTAAGGTTGACTAATTGGGCGCTTTAGACAACTGAGCTATCTCGCTGATCCTAGCCTATTCTTTACAGAGAAGTCAGAGTAGTCTTTCCAAAATGTGAACCAATTTATTCTAGTCTTTCTCTGACTTCTTGTGGACCTCAGAGTAAAAGCTAAAGGCTTATTGGTCTTTAGAACTTTTCAGAGTTTGGAGTCCATGGCCACTTCCCAGTTGTTTTAATAATTAGCCATGCTGAGGTCTCTGGGCTCCTTCAGAGTGTGGTCTTCTCTTCTGAACCTTGTTACATCTTTCTGAATTAAATAGTCTCTCCACTGATGACCCAGCCCAGCATCTTTAATGGTAATGCTCATTTCTGGTCTCATTGTCCATGCAACTAACTGCAGAGACTATTCCTTGATTTTAAAAGTAAATGTTAGGTAACTTTAATGCGCTCTAGTAATGATGTACCTTTGCCTTAGTATTTTGTGTGCATGAAGTTATTATTTGCTCATATTTTATGTTGGATTGTAGGTGCCACAAAATACATGGATGCTTGCATGTATCACTGCATCCCTTGAGTTTGTGTTGGCATATGAGCTTCTCAATAAGAATCTACTGATCAACTGAACAAATCTTCTCTGTATCGTGTATTATATAGACCATGGGAATTGGTTTTATATTCATCATTTGTCATTGCCTTGATCTTCTGTATGTCAGTGTAAAAGAATATAAGCTCCCTAGTGTGGAACAGAAGTTCTCCACATGGGGATAGCACTGCTCATTTATCCATCTCATCCCTTGCCTCCTTCCTTGCCTGCATTGAGTGTATCATTCAAACATAATAAAATGCATGGAGTGCTTCAGGATCCCACTTCACCCAGTGTTACATTGAATATTGTTCTACTATGTCCACCTCACCAATAGAGAAGTTTGTGTAGAGAACTCACTGTGTCTCTTTCATTCTTTATCCCTGATTCCTATTCAAATGTTTGGCAGTATTTGCTGAACTGAAGCAACCTCAAATTGAACAGTTGAAACTTCTTGATTTAATGCACTAAATTAGATTTAATTTCAGTCATTTATAGTTTTCTGTGAAACTGAAATTACTAACATTTCATATCTCCCATGAGGACACAGCAAGACAACTGTGATAATCTATGATTCTTTTAATGAATGCATAAAATATTTCCATTTAATCTTTTATACAGAGAAGTGTTTTGACACCATTTATATTATATCTGCATTTATATTAAGCTCAGACAAAATCCTATTTATCAAATTAGGTTATTGGAAATAAGAGCAAAAGAAAAATAATAACCATTAAAAGCAAATCATGATAGAGGTTCATATAATTTAATGTGAATAATTCTGGAACTGGTCCAGTACTGCACTGTCCATCTCCCAGTCTTCTGTTTAAAAATGCAGTCATCAAGTATTTGGGCTTTTCTTTGCATGTTCGAGTCAGCCCGTAGGACAACCAGAGGCTGTCTGGGGCCAAGGATAGGACTGAGTCTCCACTGTCAACTTAAATGTTCTTTAGATTTTGTAAGATTGTACCTTGCTTATAGAATCCACGTGGTTATCTAAGAAGTTCTTAAAACTATTATTTTTGGCAGTTCATTGGTGTTCTTTTAAGTGTTAGCAAGTTTCTTTGGATCTTAAGTTTGGGTAGAAAATATAATATCTATCTCCCGGAAAGTACTATAGATTGTCGTCTTCCTATAGGTTATAGCCAAAGCTCTAGTAATCTGCTATTTGGAACTCCATTACCTGCATTGAGTAGATGATTTCTGATATATTGTATTAGAACAAGAAACCCTTTTTTTGTGTGTCCTTGGACCCAGTATGCATTGTTTTGCCAAAAATTGCTTTAGAAAGTGCTGCACAGAGGTGAGTTTCATGACTTTTGGAGGTGATGATCTTAACTGGGCTTCATTTGATGCTTTGGCCCCAAGCACTTTTTTTGTTGGTAGTGCAGCCTGCTGTCCTCTCTGTTAGCTTCATATCTAGCTAGGGCATTGGCAGCTGTGATCACCCTCAGATCAATCCCTAACATCAGGGAATTATTTATTTCCCTTAAAAGTTCCCGTGGGCTCTGTGAACACAGTCTGGAAACTGGTTCCTGTGACAAATCCATGTGCATTGATTAAATTACCATTATTTGGGTGAAGCCCTATGAAACCAGAAGGCAAAACATTCTCTTCCCTTTTCAAATACAGAAATGATAGGAAACATAGCTGAGGTAAACGTTTGTATATCAGGTGTTCTTGATGTACACTGGCAATTTTTAGTTAGCTCATTATCTATACAAATGGATAGTTACATAGCAAAAGGACCATTGGAATGAATCCTCTAGTTGGTGGAGCATCTGTTTCCCCATGCTTTGTCCAACCTTTGGTCCTGTCAATCTTTTTTTTTTTTTTTCTATTTGGGTGAATGAGGTGTTATTTTTAATTTCAAAGTTAAGTATTGAAGCTTTCCTATGTTTACTGCCTTTGTATATTCTTTGTTACTTAAGTATTCCAATCTTTGCCCATTTATTTTTTCCATCGTTACCCATCTTCTTAGTTTTCAAATATTCTGAATATTAAGCATTTTCCTATGAAATACATTGAAATTATTTCCCATTCATTGGTGTCTCCTTTTAACAACTGTTGTGACCAAGGAATGCTACACGAAGTTTTAGCAAATATACATCAATGGATGTGAAAAATAAGAAAAGAGGAAAAATTTAGAAGTCTTCAGTGTGGCAAGGAGAAATACACAATATTATACTCTCAGAACTCTAGGAAAAGGGATATTTATTTGTTCTCTGAATTGTTGTTTTACTGTTCCCAAGAAATGGACAAATATTAATTGCTTTGCATAAATATTATGACCTGTGTAGGACTGGAGATCGCTAGCTATGGAAAATAATTGAAAAACGAGAGCTGAAGGAAACCATGCCTATGCTTGACTCCAGACAATTGTAGGGAAAATCGTGCTGGGGCTGTGCAAATAAAGTACTTATAAGCTTGATAAATAACCTCCAATTGAGAGTTGAAAGGCAATTTAATTTCACAGGTGATATTTTAAAGGAAACTTGAAAGGTTGTAGTGTTTATGCAGGTTCAAAAGAGGAAAGACACAAGCTGAGAAGTACAAGCTGGCTCTGGAGACATAAGTAGCACAATTTAGCCAAAACACAGCACACTTACAGTGGAGCACTGGGAAGTTCTGTAGCTTAGCTGTAGATGCACCTTAACAAAGGCAAGAACCACCAAAGTCTTGGGAGTAAAGAATGGGTGCCATCAGAACCCAGCAGGGAGCTTGAAGGGAAGGAGCAGGGCCACCCTGCATGTTGGGAGAGCCAGCAAGGAAGTTTGTGCAGAAGTGCGCTCTGGAGTGACAGAAGTGCCAGGGCATGGGTGGGAATATAGATGAGGAGGACACAGCTGGAAGTGTCCTTTGCTTCACCATTTCCTACTCATGACACTTCTAAAATACCTTTAGACCATTTTCAGCTTGCAAAAAAGGGGAAGTGTGGTCAATACTGATATATTCTCCTTTATATTTTTAATCTATTTTAATTTACCTTTTCAAGTAAGTATTCTTACTCTCAATAATAAATGAAATGGTCAAGTTTCCATTCCACTTGTGCAGCATCTTGATGTAGCTGTTATTAAACTCGATGCCCAATTTGCTCTCCTTCCTCTTCTGTGGTTTTGTTTAGGCTGGCAGCCCACTTCTGTCACAGAGCCTGGTAGATGGTGGACTATCATATTGTCTAAATGGTGGCTACTTTATGTCTCATAAACCCAAAGGTCACATAAGAGAAAAATATTTATTTTCCCAGAGTCTATATTGCCAAGTGCAAATGAATGAATCTGTCCTCACGGAGCCAGGCTAACATCCACTTTCTGGACTCCTGTGTGATCCCCAGTCCTTCTCTCACAGTGGGTTGCTTTCTTTTTCTTCTCCACAGTGATTCACAGTTTCTATAAAGCCATTTGCTATGCCCCTTGTCTGCAGTTACTTTATGAAAGCTCCTATACTCCTCATGGCATATAACAGCAATTTGACAAGTCCTTTGTGCCCTATCCGGACGTCATTTGTAGTGTATTGAATTTATGTGTTTATCAATTTGTGTCTCACTTGGAAGTCAACCCCCCAACTAGATTATACACTCCTTGAAGAAAGGCAATTAGAGACTCAGGAAAATGTACTCTAGTTCTAGGTTTTATTGCCATTATCAATGATCCGACACACAACTTAGAGAAAAAATAATTACATTTTAGAGGTTTTCAAAATATAAAATCATCCTATATTCACAGTTAATTATGCTCATTTTACAAGTGTTAAGAAATAGGCAGGGACCAGTATACAGTGAATTGCTTAAAGCCCAACAGCACATTTTCTCTGGAAATGTGACATGACCAACAGCTCTGATTTCCAGGATCAACTCTAAACTGCCTTGCTTTTGCATTTCTATCAGTTGGTCAGCACGATTCCAAGACTGCTGGATTATCTAAACTCTTTAGTCTGACCTGCAGACCTGGCAACTTCAGCCTATATCTAATTTCTTCCTTCTTCCTCAGCCCATTCTGAATACTTGAAATATCTCTGAAACATGCAAACCAAACCCTGCAAGTTATGACTTTCTTTTCTGATTATCTCAGGTGATTTATTCTTGTGCTTTTCATGGAGAATGACTTTATTCTATAGAAATGTTCAGAACACTTAGTCCTGTCCCTCACTTTCTGTTTTTAGGCTTTTGCTTCTCTCTTAGACTCATGGTTGATGATCTACCACCTTCAATTCATGTGAACACAATGCTGAGAGCTATGGGTGATTGCAGAAGGAAAATCATTCCACATTCATCTTTCTTTCTTTCTTTCTTTCTTTCTTTCTTTCTTTCTTTCTTTCTTTCTTTCTTTCTTTCTTTCTTCCTAACTTCATGTCATATTGGCATTTCCACACTCTGAAAAATTTTACCTTACTTTTCTTTTTTGAAATAGAAGTATCATGAATCAAAGCTGAAACAGTATCTGTGTTAATAAAAATATAGTCACTTTGCAATATCTTGGATCCTAAAATAAAACAAAACAAGAACTTACTCATCACCACACCTTCTGTGGAGCCCCATAAACACAGACTTCCTTTGCATATCTTCAATATCCATTTATATATTTGCTTCGACCCGTGACAGCCTCATGGTTGATTATGCACAATTGCAATCTGTATAAGTCACCAATGTTTCTTTTCCTCACTAGATATAGTGATTAATTTCACTCCTCAGCTTACTTGAGTTGTCAGTGGATTTTGACATGTTTAATCATCTCCTCTTTATATAAGAATACTTCCTTCATTTGTGTTTTGAGGTTCCCTCTCTCCTGGGATTCTTCTTCCTGCTTGACAGCTTCTCTGAATCCTTCTTAAATCCTTCTTAAATTTTTATTCCCTTGTCATCTAAATGTTGGCATTCCCAGCAAGACATCCTCAGCATTGCTCCTCCATGTCTTCCCATCCTAACTGCACACCCTTGATAACAGCATTTACTTGTCTTGTTTGACTTCTCCCTTGAGTTTTTAATTCATACAACTGACAACCTCCTTGACAGCTCGTCCTGGAGGAATACTATTCATAGGAAGTTATACATGTCCAAGAGAGACTTAATTTCTCCCCAAGTCTTCTCATCCCTTAGTCTTCTTCTTATTATCAGTTCTTAGATCCATGCTATTTTCAACATCTGTATTCTCATCCTGGTACCTCCATGTTCAGAACCCCTGTGTCTTTACGTTGAATCTCAGTCCTCATGGGCCACCTTGCCAACCCAGCATTATCTCCTCCCTGGAACATCACAAAACGTGCATATCTGACCTCAGCATTTCTGTCATGCCATTGCTTTCTTATGTCTCACCCAGACTTCTCTCCAAACAATAGCCAATGTGTTGGTTTTAAAAGATAAAAACCTCAAACTATTGCCACGCTCAATAATCTTCAGGGCCTCCTCACTCTCACAGCACACAAACTCACCCTTTGACAGAGCATTACATGAGCCCTGGGATGGCAATCTCCCTGACCTCAGCCCCCTCAGTCCTAGTGCTAGGTGTTTTCCAGCTGCAGTCAACCTCTGTTGCTCTATGCAGACCTGTTCTAATTTTTGTCCTCTTATTAGTCTTTCCCTGCAATTTCCCACTGCTTCTTCGAATCTTCATTTGCAGCACAATTCAAATGCTGTTTTCTAAAATGTCTTTCTTCACTACTCGATAGAAGCATAAGATGTCCATTGCAAACCATCCTGTTTTAGTGACCTGTTTTGGGCTGAATACCGTTACTAAATACATAAGAAAACTATTTATTGCTAGAATTTCAGTTTTCCCCAACAGAGCATAAACTCTTCATGAGCAGATTCACTGCTGTATTCCTATTAGAATAATGCTTTACAAACAATAGGTGTTCAATTTGTTTCACAATAATATAATCTGTAGTTAAATAATGATAAAAATCCACGATTGGCTTACTATCCTGAGAACTTGCTAAACTGCTATGTTCTTATCACTAGAGTCAAGAGATATAAATGAAGGGAGGGAGGAGAAATGGAAAAAAAGGAGGGAAAGAGAAAGGAGTCATTTTTGGTTTAACAATGAAGTGTCCCTCAAGGACCCATTAACTATACTTTTGCTTTAACCCATTGGTGAGGCTCATAGCTGGATGGACTTATTAGAAGGTAATTCCTAGCAGGGTGAAACTATTTACTTGGGGAGTGAATTTGAAGGTCATATTTTGTCTTTCTGGCTCGGTCATGCTCACCTTTGCTGGGTATCATGAGGTAAGCAGTTTTCCTCTGTCCCACCTGACTTCTGTAAGTCCCTGCCTTGCCCTCTAGGTTTAGACAGTTAAACCAAGTGATCATGAGCTGAAATCTCTGAAAGTATTAGCCAAAATAAATCTTTTCTCTTTTATTGAATGTAAAGTCACAGGAATAAAAACCTAACACTGATGGGAACTGGGGGCATGTCAGAAATGCTCGCCACATTTTTAGAATCTACTCTTTTTATTTTAATTTTTTTTTTTTTTTGAGGGAAGAGTCTTCAGGGTGTTCAGGGTCTCACTACTAGATTGGATTCATGATTCTCCTGTTTACAGACTCCTGAGAGCTGGGATTACAGGCATACTCCACCATGCCCAGTCTCAACTGCCATCTCAGTGCACCCCAGGGGCAGAGGTGGCACCCCAGGCCCAGGGATTGAACCCCCAGAATCTACTCTTAAGTATGACATACCTGACTCAGGACACATTGCACAGCAGTTATGGCTTGGTTTTCCATTTTTCATTTGAACATATTTGCCCTAAAGCATTGATATAATAGTTTCATTAAGAGATATGATTTTTATAAAGATTTACATACCTGAGTATTTTCAGTGTGATCAATACAGTGAATATTTAAATTAAAAAATTAAAAATTATAGGAAAAAACATGGGCTATTAATCTCCATCAAAATAATTTTCATTTTTGAAGAATGGTTGAAAAAGAAAACAAAGATGTGGTATTTTATACAATGGAATATTACTCAGCTACAAAGAATGATAAACTGAAACACTTCATATATAAATGGATGTATATCGAACATATACTCATAAGTGAAATAAACCAGACCAACAAGTGTAAATATTGTATAGTCTCCCTAGTATAAGAAATCTAAAGAAATAATAATGGAAAGGCATAACACAGCTGAATGGAAATCAAAGAATTATGAATTAAACAATGAAATGACTGTAAGCAGAAAAGAGAGGAAACATTGCAGGAGCAAAATTATGCTCTTATGTACACAGGATGAATTAGATACTGGTCCTAAGAACCTTCAAAAGGTTTCTCACATTCATGATAGCAACATGCAATACGAAAACTATGCTTGGAATGCGTGTCATTCTGGTCTTTTAGATGTGTATTACTTGTAATGTAAACTCAGTTACTGCTATACTCTCTCTCTCAAATAAATGGTTGGTTAACAAAAAAACAAAACAAGGTATTAATTGAGAGTAAGAGACTAGGCAAAATGCCATAGGCTTGACAGACTACAATTTTGTACATTCTTGAACTTCTAAATGTCTGTGTAAAATGTGTAACTGCTTTTATCACATTCTATAGAGATTTATTAGAATATCAATGGTTGAATGAAAATACCAATGTCAAGCTAAATCTAAGATGTTTGATATTCAGAAAGACAGTGATGTTAAGCTCAATTACCTATATTATAGAGTAATAGTATCACGAAGCTTCTCTGCTGGAGGGTTGAAAATGTAAGTTAACAGACCAAAAATTGGAGAAAAACAAGGGCTACGAGGATAGTCATCATTTTTGCTCTAGCCCTTCAAGGTCAGTGAGGACTCAGGACATGAGAGAACCTGTGCTGTAACATCCTATAACTCAGTGGTTTCCCGAATTTTCTGTTCCAGAAGATTAGAGGACTTCAGAGGAAAGGGATAAATGAAGTATAGTGTGTCTAGGGAGAGTCACCTAGGGAGAAAACATTCTCTCAGGCTTTCACAGAGAGCAGACTTGTCAAGC
>PVKN010021116.1:0-15656 GCA_004027915.1 Capromys pilorides
TTTTCAATAGCAGTAAGGAACTTCAAAAATTTTCTTCTACAAATCAAGTTTTGTTACA
The DNA here is from genome assembly GCA_004027915.1 of Capromys pilorides. NCBI lineage: Eukaryota > Metazoa > Chordata > Mammalia > Rodentia > Capromyidae > Capromys > Capromys pilorides. The sequence goes on from PVKN010021116.1 coordinate 59, forward strand.
GGGCAATTTTAGAATTTAGATTTTAAATATACTTCTTGATTTCTTAATTTAACCCTTTCAATTTCCTCTATTGCAAGGCTATATTTTAATTTTTTTTTGTTTGCCAAATTTGTCTTCCATTTTATTATTTTTTTAAATGCTTTAGAAACAGACACATTTGGGTGTTTCATTTTTCAATACTTTATTAAGGCTTTGCTAGTGATTTCTGACAGCTTGATATAAAAATTTCAGGAGTGTTAATATCATTTTAGAACATACTGTGTTGTTTTAATTATAAAGTAATTCTTCAAGGGCTCAAATGTTTCTAAAATCAGTTTGTTGCGTAATGATGAAAAACGTTTATGCTTTCATGTTGGTTTTTAACAAAATTCTCATTTATCATCTGTTCAGTAACAAAAATTCTGTTGGCTTTTCATGTGTTCAGTACTATCGATACAGTTACAATACAGGAGAGTAAGTCAACTAACAACTTTTGCAAAAATCCATCATTCTTTTTTTTGATCTATCATTCTTGACAACCAAAAATTCAACGTCATTTGATTAACTATTTAAAAACAATTCTTATTTAATGCAGATGAATAAAATCCACCAAGTAATAATATGTTTTTACTTCTAGATTCATGTAATTTAGCAAAAAGAAGATGCCCACCAAAGCATATGTATAATACTCTTTAATCTCAGTGGCTACATTGTAAAAGACTAATAGCATCGGACCAAACCATTCTGACTTAAACTATTAATATTAATCCACTGTTTAAAAATGAAAACCTGAGGCTGATACTTTTGTTTGTTTATTTATTTTTGTATTCTTTTAGGGATGCGTCTACAAGGTGTTCAGAGTCTCATTATTAGCTCGAATCCATAGTGATCTGCCTGTTTACAGCCTCCCAAGAGCTGGGATTACAGGTTTGTGCCACCATGCCCAGTCTCAATTGCCATCTCAGTGCACCCTGGAGGTGGGGCCTGCATGGCAGGCCCTGTGGAATCCAACTCCAGCCCTGGTACCTGCTTGCAGGCACTTTAATCAGCTGTGCTATTTGGGCAGGTGAGGTCAATACTTTTAGGAAGTGAGGACAAGATGTATGAGTTTGAGTCTGTAGACTGGAAATAGAACCTTGGTTAAAAGTCATTGCTATTACCGCCCATGCACAGATAAGCTAAAACTGTATATGTGAAAAGAATGCTTAGCAATTTGCATTGATAATACTTATGTTTCCATATAGTGTACTTAGTTTGATCAATTTTAAGGGGAAATGCTAAATTTCAAATTAGGTTAGGGTTGGCATGACTCTAACTGGGATACAAGTTACTGTTCTTCATTCCATTAGCTGAGAATAGAGTAAGGATTAAGGTTGAGTATTTTGTGGTTTTCGAGCATGACTGTAGAGAGGAGATATAAACCCTTACCTTTTTCCTCTTGAGCAGTACACTTAGTGTAGGGCAGGTAATGGTACTGACAGCGTCAATTACGGAGATGAGCAAGCAAAGTCTATCTGTGGCTAATCTGAGTGGAACATTCTGGTAATATTTAATGAACACTTCTATAAGCAAGGTCTCATCTAGTCATTCTGGTACGTATGGAGGCTCAGCATCAGGCTTGTCATCTTCTCTACTGAATTTCTTTTTCTCTTAACTTGATGAGCACAAGCCTCTTGAGTATACAATTTCTCTATAAAACTAAGCAGGTCTTCTTGAATCCAAATGCATTAGGGAATCTGTGGCTTTAGAGAGAACATGTTTGTTGTGAAAAACATAGCTTGGTCTTAATCATTAATACCTTGAGCACTAATACCTTAATTTTTTTTTCTTATTTTTTATTCCCAGTTGTACTGATGAGGAAACTGAAATACAGAGAATCCAGAGTACATTCTGCCACACAGGCCACACAGCGAGTGCTGATAGAGCCAGGAACGCCTTTATGAAATCCAGACTTTCGGGCACATACTCTATCAGCTAGACCTCCACGCAAGTCTCATGTAGGTAGGAACAGCTTTCTGTGAAATTACCATAAAGCAAATTGGAACAATGTTTCATTCCGTGTGATTTCTAATTCGAAATGCAAACAATTGCCAATTTGTTCGACTTGTATTTATAATTATTTTCTTGTGAATTACTCATCACTAAATGCTTTATAAATATTTTCTCTTTCTTCTCAATGTCTATGGAATGATCTTAGCATAGAAAATGTTAGCTTTCAGAGATTTATTAATATCTCCTTTTGAAACGACTTTTATTTGTCAAATAGAATAAAAGCACTCTACAGAAACAAATCTTGAGTCTGAATTTCCTCTCACACAATGACTTATCTGATGTGCTTAATAAGAAGTACATAATGAGTTTTATTTAAAGAATCTATTATATAACAAGCAGAAAAGTAAATATGCATACTTGAACTTAGCTGAGCACGGCCTTACCATCAGCAGCAGCTGACAGATTTTCAGACTTGACTAAAAGCCCAGGGCCACTTGCCATTTATGATGCCGAATCTGGTTTCATTTTTGCCAACAATGAAGAAAACCAGCTAGTGGTCATACTATGGCTGCGTGTGTCAGAGGCTTGCCCTATCTGAAAATTTAGCTCTACGTGAAGAACTGACCCAATTATTTCTTTTTGAGCATTAGAACTAAATGAAATTTTTATAGCAGGTGAAATAAATATCCCCTTACGCACAAACTTGACAAATCCAGAGCAGAATACAAATCTCAGTAATTTGATTCACAATATTGCCTTATATTGTTTTTAGAATCATGTCAATATAAGATTTAAATAAAAAAGGAAATCAAGGCCCCTCTATCTCAAAAGATCTTTTTATTTTATTTTATTTTATTTTATTTTATTTTATTTATTTGACCTGGTTGATGTAAAAAGTTAATGCCATGTGTTTTTTAAATTTTTTTCTGTGTTAAATGATATAAATTTGAAACAGCCTAAATATTAAAATTGCTATATTTATTTTTAAGAACAGAAATTAAACACTACTAAGTAGTAACAGTAATCACTTTAAGCAAGAGGAGAAACAGAACCACTAGAAGAAATACAATGAAGGTCGACCTGCTTATTATATCAGCCACAAAGACTGAATTATAAAAGGAAAGAGCGTGAGATAAGTTGCTGAGAGAGAGAGCGAAGCTGCAATAGTAAAGCATTAGTGATGCACACAGTATGAGCAAAGTAGCGTCACATTTTGATGTAATTAAGGAAGCAGAAGCAAGCTAGGTCTACGTGCCAGCAGTAAGTATCTTCAGGTGACATATACAGTAATCAAAAGGAAGTTCTCAGCTTCAAATATACATTAAACTACCAAGGTAGACTGTTTAAAGTGGATCACCGTGGCAATAAATAAATAGATGTAGAATTTCAAAATGTATTTGTTTAATTGAATTCCCACTTTATCCTTAAAATCTCACAAGTGGAAGTATAAGGTCTATATCAAATTTTCAGCTGCATGTCCAATAGGGGGCTTGTTTTATGTGAGCAGCTGTGAAATGCGTAGGACAGAGAGAGACGGTGATGGGGGAGAGGGGGTGGTTATTTTAAAAGAAATGAAAATGTTGAGAGAAACATGAAAACACTCTCCCTACACAAGAGATATTAAAAGAGAAATTAAACAATCTGGTGTTGTTTTCTTTTTCCCCTGCCCTTACCTGATGCTGCCAGCCACTTCATTGGTTAGGCTTTATAGGTTGCAATAACTGGCGTGGAAGAGGTATGCCTGTCAGCTGTTCCAAGGCAGCATCTTGAAAAGGTCACAGTAGTAGCAGTATGACAGGCCATGTAAGTCATTATGGGCCTTATAACTCATTTGTAAGTAGAATGAGAAATAGAGCAAATTAATGTAAACTGTGCCTTAAGACCTTTGAAAATATGTGTTACATTTAAAGCTAGGTTTTATTCTGTATCTAGAAAGACAAATAGATATTTTCTCAAAAATGCATTATATTCTTGATGAACAGCAGAAATTCATTTGTTGTGATGATATTTAAAGAAAAGATACTGGAAGATGAAAATGGTTTGGCGGAGGATTTTTAATGATATATGTATATAATCTAATGTATATTATGTTACATACCTTATGTATATTACATAATATATATTATATGTCCTTAAATTTTGGTCTATGCTATTTAAACATCATTTTATGATGAATAAAAATCAGAAGACTTTCAAAGTTATGCATTTTTAAAGAATGATAAAACAAAATCATCAAATGGTATAATAAATTCATGTTTCCTGTGATGAGTTTATTGTGAAAGCTTGTGTTGCCATGAAGCATGCATAAATTTATACCTTTGACCAAAGTTTGTTTTTTAATTAAACGTAACATGTATAAAGCACATTCTTTAGTGTGTAGATGTTCACTGTTTCTGAACACGCCACAGGTGCTTGTTAGAGTGGTGAAAGAGTTAATGTTCCATCAGGCTTGCCCCCACCCGAGACGTCCCACTGTGCTTCTGTGATACACTTAGGCACCATTCCTAATGGCAAAGTCTATTAGAATGCACAGCATCCTCCCCAGGGAGGTGCGAGGAGACCTGTCACTCGAGATATTTAAAACTGCACTGGATGAAGCACTAGAGAGCCATGAGTGCCTGAGCTCCAACCCTCAGGACAGAACACATGACCTAATGGGTGCTTTTCACCCCTTAATGCCTCTGATTTGCTGGGTGGATGTTTAATAGTCACCTCATTTTTAAGTAGATGAGCTACAGCCTATTTTTTTTAATGGAAATTTAGTTTGGTCTGTAAAGTGTCAAGGCGGAGGTGACAAGACAAACCACAAGGGACTAGAGGAAGCCTCTGGAAATTTAATTGATTTGGAGGAGGGTTGAGCAAACACAACAGTGTATTAGTGTTTAGCAAATGTCTAAACTTTTTCTCAAATTTTTCAGTTCAAGGAAACCCAAAACACATTTGGCTAAACACTTTTTCCTTAATTTTCAAACCCATGTGTATTTCAAGGGAAATTTAATCCATGTGTTTCTGATTCATTTACACTTAGCTCATCAAAATGTGGTTTCGTAAGACTCATTTGATGTCTAAGAAGCCTGGTGAATTTTTTCATAGTTTTTTTTTTTTTTTCTTTCAACTAGGAAGTTGCATTTTACTAAGTGTCAATGGAAATTCAGCCTCAAAAGGAGTCAGTTGGTGTGGCTCTTGGAGTGGTGGAGGCTTATGGGAGCTAAGGAGTGGGAGAAGGGGATCCTAGCGTAGGCCACATCAGTGTTCCCATTTCTAATGTATAATTAGCATGAATAACTTGAAAAACATCTTCCTTTTCTCTAGTTTGTAGTAGAAAATCCATCTCTCATTCATGAAAATCTTGTAGAAATCACAAGGATAAGCTGTATTAACAGACACAGCATTGTAGTGTGATCTGTTCATTGTTCTCTGAAAAAAAAATCTATAATTAGGGCAGCAATGGAATGTTGCATTCAGAGATAGTTAAGAAGAATAACTCAAAGGGTGTTTAGATTGGCTATTTCTCTATATTAAAAGAAAATAAAAGCTCTCTGCCTAGTTTTTGCTGCTCTGCACTGCACGATTTCTTAACGGAAGCAATAAGACAAAAACCCTCAGTGAATGTGCTGATTCAGGTGCACGCAATCCCCTGTCTCATTGCTAGTGTTCCGAAAGAGCATCTGGGGTAAGGAAACGCGCATCCGGTGCATCCGTCAGGAGTGCATGGGAAAGCCAACTGGCCTCGCACCTGCAAGATGGCTTGCATCTTGGGTGAGTGTGGGAAGCTCCATGAGGAGACAGCTGAGTGGCTGACACATCGCTTTCCTCTTTCTCCTCCTGTACCTCCGCTTCGCAGCACCTTCCCTTTCCTCACTCCTTCCTCTTCCGTTTCCCACCTTTCTACAGTCACCACTAGCTAATGGAACAAGTGTGGCACACTCATCCAAGGATGAGTTGACACGGATTACACATTGGTTTCATTTGGTGGTTCTTTGGATGAATTCTTCGTTGAGAACAAGATAATGAAAACCATACGGCCATTGAACACAAAAATCTGCCCTCACTTTGCCTGCTCCCGCTCAGCCATTTCACTTCTTAGAGGCTGGTCTCTGAGTTTACTCCAGTGGAAGATCCCAGCCAGGTGGAATCCTGCCCCCTACGGGCTTGCGTAATTCAACAAACACTGACATTTAGATCTCGGCTGTCGCATCGCTTGCTAGGCTGGTATAGCTTTAGTAACTGAGTCTTTCCAGTATTTGTCTGAGTTCTGCCCTGGGACTTTCAGTGTGGAGCTGAGAGCAGAAGAGGCAGGATAGGTAACAACTGAGAATGGAAAGAAAATGTGAAATTTCTATTGCTCTGAAATTTTGAACCACTGCCTACAGGAAATGAATACTTATTTATAGTGGTGAAGCTCAGCTGTAGTTTATTTCTGGGCTGAATTTTGACAGTATAAGGCAGAATTATAAATTTTTAACTATGGCAAAAATTTTAGACAACAGGTGTGAGGATAAATAATTATTCATTGATTCAAAATCCCACATTAGAGAGGGAAAATGCTCAAAGGGGGAAAGAAAATGAAGTGCCAGGAATTTGAACCAAAGAAGTTTATTTTCACCCTATATTTTGTCACTTGTTTTATATGGATATCAATGAGGCAGCACAGAAATACTAAATTCATCTCAGAAGACACACAGGTAAATGCTCACACTATAATTCAAATTTTTTTAAAATCTTACAATTCACCAGAAGACTCTTCTACCCTGACAGATCTCATGAAAAGCCAATCTATTTTTATCTACTTCATTTCATTTTCTTTTTTAAAGAAATGTGGTTAAGAATAAGAATAGTCTGTGGACAATCTAGAGCTCTCATGTATCATCCTAATGCTGGAGAAAACAATGTCAAGTTCTTCCACAGACCACATATAAGTTTGACTTTTTAATTGTCAGACATCTTTTTCATTACTTATCAAGTAGGACAAATTGCATAATAGGGAAATATTATATAACACTTATAATGTATAAGGCAATTGATTAACAAAACATGTATTGCTACTATATTTGTTTGTCACTAAGAGATATAAAATACTTTAGTATGATTTTGCCAAACTCCTAATTGTGTTTGTAAAACCAAAAAAAGTGCAGAGAGATTAAAAGAGTTGAGTAAAAGTTTTTAAGTTAGCTCATATCATGTTAGGTAAGCTTAGCTCTGAGTGTTGTACAGTGATACTTTAATAATCAATAATACTTCTAAGATGGATACATTTCTGGAATAGGGCACATCAGAGTACAGAGATTCTTTGAAAAGTTCTTAGTTGGTCGAAATTCCACTGTGCTGGACTCGCTGAGGTGGAGTTGGGAATACCAACTCACAAATCTCATGTTTGTCTCTCATGCCCACCTTTAGGGATCCATCTTAGTTATCCCCAAAGTACACCAAATGTTCTTTAGAAAATTGTCTTAGAAGTGCTGATATCATCCCTTTTGAATGTAGGTAGACCCAAAAGTGATTTTAATGACCCTATACGGTACACTTGGGTAGCTTATACTATGGAAATGTATTCTTTCTGTAGTTTAGAGGTTAGAAGTCTGAGATCAAGGTTTGCATAGGCTCTCTTCCTTCTGGAGCCCCTCCTTGGTGTGTTGATGGTTAATTCCTTTCCACACCTTCACGTGCTTCTCTCCATGCTTGTCTGTCTGATCATCTCCTTTTACAGAACACTAGTCACACTGGATAAGGTTTTTAATCTGGTAACCCTACTTTCATTTAACTACTTTTCTAAAGCCCTTGTCTTTTATTCCAGTTAGGCTGCTGTAACAAAATACCTTAGACTGGTTAATTTCTACTAACAAAAAAATTTATTGCTCACTATTTAAAAGGCTGCAAACCCCAATATTAAAGCTCTATTAGATTCAGAGTCTTTTGAGAGTGCCCCTCCTTCCTTTAAAGAATCTGTCCTTTTACTCTATCTGCACATGGAAGAAAAGCAAGTAGCTCTCCTGGGTCTCTTTTACAAGAGAATTTATTTCATTTAAGAGGGCAAAGCCCTCAAAATGCAATCATTTCCCCAAAGCTCCACTTTCTCATGCTATCACCTAGATGGTTAAGCTTCAACATACATATTTTGGGGACACACAAATATTCCTACCACAACACCTCATTGTGGGGGATAGGGAGCTACACAGCCTAATCTGTAATATACACCTTCCTTGTTCATACCTATGCATAATTCCCTTTCTTTAGAAGTAGGTGGCAAATTTAACTTGCTTCTGACCTACAGAAAATGGCAAAGGTGATAAGCATTTTTCCCATGATGTCACATGAGCAAATTACTCAGAAGACTGTCTCTGGAGACTTTCCCCCCCTATTGGTTGTGAAATAGTTAACAAGCCACATACCAAGGAGCTGAGGTAGGTTGGCATGGCCAGGGCCTTCCTCTAGTAATGAACAAGTTCTCTATCTCTCAGACTTATAGGTATAGGAAATGACTTGTACAAGAAACCTGAGTTACCATGGAGTTGGAGTCCTCCCCCAGCAAGCTTCCAGATGAGAACTACAGCCCTGCCCAGAACATTGATTGGAGCCTGAAGAACTCAGTTTTGCCTCAACTCCTGTCCTACAGAAACCATGAGGTAGTAAGTGTGTATGATTGTAAGCCACTAATGTCATTACTGATTTCCATATATATTAAAGACTAAAACTACTATCAAGGGTGTGTAACCAGGCTGTGAGTGAAGTATGAGGCATTTTGATGAATATTATGAACAAGGACATGATAACTTTAAACAGATCATTACCAGAAATCTCACCATTGTTTATATTGTGAGGGCTGAAAATGAGGTGAGAACCACATTGTTGGAAATTGTAGGCAAAGGGATTCTTGTTAAAGAGGCAGGCATGTTAGTGGGACTGTTTCCTATAGTCACTTACATGAAAAGTAGAATTTCTAAGTGGTGTATGATTGACTTGGTTGACAAACTCAACCAGTAAAACATTTGTACAGTGGATTTCCAAGAAAGTGTTGCAGGTGCAACACATTTATTTTTCATGATTATTGGGGGATTTTGTTTGTTTGTTTTGTTTTCTCTAAAAATTTACTTAGTGATTTTGAGAATGCTCAATCTCTCTACATATCAAAAACAAAACAAAGCAAAATAAAACCTCCCAAAACATTAAAAAGAAAAGAATTGCTGTTAAGAAACATTATCTGGAAAAAACATCCAAAAACTCTATTATCTTCTAGTAAAGCATGAAAAATGATCAGAAGTTTAAGTATTCTGTCATCAAAAGAAATTTTAGGAGATAAGAGTGTACCTCATGGACTCTCCCAAAGCATAAGTTTTCTACTAAATGAATTGGGCTATGTTTTAACCATTTTAAAAAGATGCCAAGGTATATAAGGAATTATTTCAAAAAGATCTGTGGGCCTAACTTTTGTCTAATGGAGTGAATCTCTGGTAAAATCAGAGACTTAAGAAGTACTTGAAGTCTTTGTTTTTTTTTCCTGTGATAGCACAACCAGCATGGCTAAAAAAGAAGGAAAAATGTGTAAATGCAAAAGAATGCTGTCACCTCTTCACAATTCTACTGGCAGGAGTGTCACAAACTATATGTCTGCTACCTTCTAAGTAATAAATGTTACTAAGAAAGCAGAACCAATGCAGATGTGAAAATTCAACTTATAGAGAATTATTTCCAAAAAAACCCCAATATTTGCATAGCTGGATTTCAGAAGTGTCATGGACTAGTGAATCCCTGTAAGCTTCTATTTTACCCTTCTTTATTTTTAGTTTTGCGTCTTTTGGAGTTGAACTTGGGGTCTATCAGTGATCTACTACTGAACCATATGCTTCAGCTCAGTTTTATCTAGACTGGCTATTGATGGTACCTTTGATCTGATTTACTAAATTCAGATTGAACTCATTGGGACAGATAACTTCTGACTTTAGTTTTGTAGTATGAGGATTACAGATGAAACAAATTGACCTTTAGAAACTAGCCATTATTAACAGTCAGAAATCTACACCTGATTTGAAAGAGATTCCTTTTCTTTGTGTGCTGGTTCTGTAATGGGATGCAATTGAGAGACTTTTAGACTGGATGAATTTGTTTCTTTTTATGTGGGAAGCATATTTAGTTACTGACCAAAAGGTAGACTGTGGTGAAAAGAAAAGGAAACAATCTAAATGATCCCCATGTTTATGATCTCAAAAATCCCTTCTTCTAGATTCTGGATAACAACCATGACCTTCTTCTAATTAATGGAATCTATCTATCATCTATCTATCTATCTATCTATCTATCTATCTATCTATCTATCTATCTATCTGCCTACCTACCTACCTACCTACCTACCTACCTATCCATCCATCTATGGTACAACATTACTGTTATGGTTTGTGTGTAGTCATCCCCCTAAAGCCTCCAGCAGTCATGGAGCAGGGAATTCTAGAATTTGAGATTAACTCATGATCCACTGGGTTTATAGATTGTAGTACTTCTGAGATTATAGATGTGATTGCTACACCTAACCTGGGACTGATAACCTGGATGTATCATAAGTGAGATAGACAGACTTTCTCTCTGTTGCTGTTGTTGCTCTGTTGCCATTGTTGCTATTCTGCAGCCATGAACTGCTCCTCTCTGCCATGTGCCCCTCTGCCTTTGAAGCCAGCTGAGTATGAACTGAAATCTCCTCTAACTGTGAGCTAAATAAAATTTTCCCTCCCTCATTTTGGGTGTCAGGTATCTGTCCTAGTAGTGAGAAAAGAGTAGCCGAGACACATGCTCTCATGTTTCCATTAAGTTACGAAAGATTCATCCAACTTGCAACCCCTCCTTATGCTGTGGTTTTGCAGAAATGGTCTACCAGGAGCCTTGTAGCCACATGGAAATGATATTTGTTAACTGTCTGGATCAACATGTAAGTGGAGCAATCTCCAGGCAATTCTCCTGTTTGGAAAGCCGCCATGTGTGAAGCTCTCTTCTGTGTCCACTCACCTACAGGTAGATATATCCTTTTCAAGACTCTGTGTTAGTGAAATTTTGAATTTAAATGTTATGGTGGCCATCTCTGTTTGTCTTGGCGATAGGTGGGTTGATGAAGGACTGTACTAAGTGACTAAATGAAAGTCAGTTACCTTGCTCACTGATTCAGTTTTCTCTTTTCTACTGAGTAACTTAGTTTGTTCTCTCTTTTTTCTCTTTCTTATAATTCTGGGGATGGATCTCAGGGTCTTTGCTCTAAGCTCTGTCCCAAGACCCTTTTTAATTTGAAATAAATTTTGCTTAATTGACCAGGTGGGCTCAATTTAGGAACCTTCTGCCTCCACCACTCAGAGTTCTGGTATTTTAGATGTGCATCACCACACCAAGCTACATCTTTTCTTTATATCAGCCCTTTTGATGCTTGTAAGATGGATCACCTAGTATCTGGTACAAAATAAAAATATAATGATGTAAATCAGAAAATAATAAATTATTTTATTACAAACAAGGAATCCCTTACAAAAATGAGGAACACTTTACCTTCTAATCAGAAAATAATCTACCGATATGGTCTCTTCATATTCCATTGAGCAGTTCTAGGTCACATGTCCAAAAACTACTTATCTGGGAAGAAGATGGACAGGGCAACTGCAACCTGATGAAACTAGTTGCAATTTTCATTATCAGGAAAGAGGTGGACATATCAGGAAGATGGAGGCCATGCTCCTGTGATAAAAATCCATGACAAAAGTCAAATTGATTATTATTTAGACAGGTAGATGCATATTCTTCAAGAACATAGCACTCTTTTAAAACTAAATATTTTATAATGTAACTGAAAATTTCATAAGTATTTATTCATCCCCTCTATGGGCAGTACTTGTGGAGCTAGTGGGAGCTAGTAATACAACAATGAAAAGACAAAATTTCATTTCTTTCTTCTTCAAGTAAATAATGTTATATGTTGGTATGTGAAAGATGAAATGTATGATAGTGGAAAGTGACTTGGTCATGATATGGGAACTACGGAACTTCAAATAATACAGAACTGACCTGAACTCACACTTGGCTTGATACAAACAGCACCTCATGTTGCACCAGTGGCCAGGTCTCTGTCACATTTGTTCTGAATCTTATTCTTTTAAAGTAGCGTTTCACAACTTGTCCTTCTTTTTTGGCCTCTTTCCATGAATACACAAACATAGAAGTTTTCCAAACTTAAAAAAAAAAAATGAATAAGCAAATAAAAGCCCTACACTTGATGAGGCTGTATTATCTGTGCTCTGTTAAACTCCAGGGAAGCCATAAAATAGTTGTGGTGTGGTGCCTCTGAAAACTTCCTGCTCTCTCAGACCTCTTCTCTGGCTAGCTTTTTGGTTTCTTGTCCTCTTTCTCACTGATGAATACTTTAATTTCTTTCATTAATAACTTCTTTGTATATTCCCTATTTGTTTTCAAGCCTACTACACTCTGGCTTCTACTCCATTATACCACAAGATAAACAATAGCATCTTTTTAAAAATACAAACCAACCTTTTCCACCCTTCTATTACTTGGCATTTTGATAATGTTGTATTCTCTTTCTTGAACTATGCCTTTGGCATTTCATGTTCTACCAATTCTTTCAACCTCTCTGATTCTTCTTTTTCAGTCTTTGTGGGGATTTCTGACAGTTCCATGTTTTCTGGGTTCTTCCCTTGGCTGCCTTCTCTCTTCCCTCTGATGCAAATGGGTTTGTATAGACTGAAAAAGTTGAAATTCCATTAAGCATTATTTATTCGGTATATAAGAAGTGCATGCACTTTTTTGGTTAATATATCACAACTACTTAGAGGTTTAATGGATCAACTTTGAAGTTAGTATGTTTGAAATCATACCCTGAAAAATAGATAAGTAGTTAGATAGCTAGATACATTGTCTTAGTTACTTTTTACTTGTTGCTGGGACAAATACCCGACACTCGAAGCAAGAAAAGATTTATTTAGCTCACAGTTACTGCAGGTTTCAGTCCGTACTTGGCTGGCCCAAGGCTGAGTGGAACAGGGCAGAGAGCATCCAGTATATGGTGATGGAACAGCAACAATTGCAACAGAGGCAACCGACCAACTAGGGCAGCAGACAGCAACAGCGAGAGTTTGTCTGTCTCCCTTTATATTACATTCAGGCTCTCCACCTCAGCCTATCTGCCTTAGGCTACAACCATATTCCAGAAGTACTCAGACTCATAATTCCAACAGTACTAAAACACATAATCCCAGTGGATCATGATTCAAGTCTCAAACTCTAGAAGTCCCCACCCCTTGATTGCTGAGGCTTTGGGGGGACAACTAGACATAAACCATAACATTCTGGCCCTGTACACCCAAAGTCTCATGCACATCCCTTTGTGCAAAAGACATTTTAGTCCATCTGAAAGAGTTGCCAAAGTCCCAACAGTTTCAGCATTGCTGAAAAGTCTAAGTTCCAAGTCTCCTCCAAGATCCAAGGCAAACTATTAACTGTGAACCCCTGTACAAAAGGAAAGTCAAACAGATCCAACATTCAAAGGCATAAGATAAACATTACCATAGTTGCAAACAACAGGGTAATGCAAAACACTGGGACCAACACATGTCCAAAATCCAGCAGAGTAAACATTAAGTCCCATAGTTCCAGCTGAAACATCCGAAGCAATCTGCACTGAATTGTGAGCTCCATTGGCCTTACACAGCTCCGCCCCCTACAGCACTCTTGGTGGTAGTTTCCATGGCTTCTCTATTAGGCCAGATTTGCTCCCTCTTCTTTACAGTTTCCCTTAGACAATCCATGTTTCTACCTTTTCCAAACTTCTGGATTTCCACTGAATAGACTTCTCACTCTTTACTTCACACACTGCCCTCTCAGGGGCATACCACCTTCTTCTGAAATTGAGGTGGAAACCTTCTTAACCAAACAACTCTTGCATTCTGAATGCACCTAAAACCAATGTCATGTGGATAATACCAAGGTCTGCTGCCAGCTGGAGCAGTAGCCAGCCTTCCTTCTCTCTTGGTTGTAGAGTGCCTGGATTGATGAACACTCTGATCTTGATTGTGAGGAATGAATTATCCATGCCGGCACCATTTTGGAACCTGGTTTGGCTGCTGCTGCCATTCTGGGTCTGCCATTCTGGGTACTTGGGTCTCTGTGGCTTTGTTCTCAAGCCAAAGCGTCTCTCCTTTGCAATTCTGGGGCTGCAAAGGGCAGAGAGTTGCCACCTCTTATGATGCCCTCAGGCCATCCTTTTGATTCTCTGGTTCCTTCCCAGCAATGGAGATCTTCTCAACTCCATCTTTGCAGTCCACAGCTTTTCTGGTGTTTCATTTCTGGCCAAACTCACAATATTTTAAATCATCCTGCTTAGATCTTTGTGCTTGATTTTCAACATAAATCTGGCTAAAAGCCACCAATAATAACCATGCCACTGCCCCAATAGTTTGCTGCTTTGAAATATCTCTTGAAAGATTCATCAGTCCACTATGCTTAATCTCAGTCTTAGGCAAAGTCTCTGGGCACAAGCAAAATTCGGACAGACTTTCAGCTAACCCATAGCACAAATCATCTGGATTCCAATGACCAGTGCTGTCTATTTTCCTAGCAGAACCCTCCTCAGCCTGGTATTTACAGGCAGGCCTTCTGTCAGTCTTCTCATCTGAGCTCTGACCAGAATCTCCTCCACAGAACAGCCAAAATTTTCCAGCTCTTCACAAGTAGAGAATCTCTCCAAGCCTTTCCTTTCTCTTCCCATAAGCCATTCCCCAAAACTTGTAATTTACATGGTCAGGTTAGTCATAGCAACGACCCCACTTCTCTGGTACCAAATGCTGTCTTAGTTACTTTTTACTCATTGATGGGACAAATACCCATCTCTCAAAATGGGGCAAGGAAAGGTTTATTTAGCTCACAGTTACTGGAGGTTTCAGTCCATATTTGGCTGGCCTAAGGCTGAGTGGAACAGGGCAGAGAGCACCCAGTTCATGGTGGCGAAACAGCAACAATTGCAACAGAGGCAACCGACCAACTAGGGCAGCAGGGAGCAACAGTAAAAGTCTGTCTGTCTGTCTCTCTTTATAGTATATTCAGGCTCTCTGTCTCAGCCTATCTGCCTTAGGCCACATCCATAATCCCAGGAGTACTCAGACCCATAATCCCATCAGTACTAAAACACACAATCCCAGTGGATCATGAGTCAAATCTCAAACTCTAGAAGTCCCTATCTCATGATTGCATGAGGCTTTTGGAGGACAACTAGACATAAACCATGACATTCATACATACATACATACATACATACATACATACATACATACACTCATACATACACGAATAGACAAAACATCTATGAACCAATTCAGTAACATTATTCTTTGAATACTGTGATTCAGTACCTATCTGACACATGTTCAAAAAGTAATTGTTGGATAGAATAATGAACATAATCATTAAGGAAAGAATAGAGAAATTCTAAAATATTGATATCAGTGTTCAAAATATAGATATTACTGGTAAACTGTCCATGAAATATGACTTAGCTTTCTTTTCATTCAAAAATATTTATTTAAGCACATATTATATGCAAATAGTTTGAAATGTTGAAAGTGTAAATTTTCTATGCAGTATGACATAGACT
>PVKN010021117.1:0-15646 GCA_004027915.1 Capromys pilorides
GATGAGTTCCTGGGCTGCTGATATAGCTCATAGATCTAAGTGCCTGCTTGGCAAATGCAGGGACCTGTGTTCAATCCCCTGCACCACATGCCACACAGGCCCTGCCCTGGGCCTGTAATTCCAGTGCTGGGGGTGGAGGGGGGTAAAAACAAGATCAGTATGAGTCGGAGTTGCATAATGAGACCCTACACCAAATATATAAAATGAAAAAAAAAAAAAAAAAAAAATGGAAAGAAAGAAAGGATCCATGTCCTTAACCCTAGGTAAAGGTCCCATCTTCCGCTACAAGAAAATAAAAAACATCATTCCCTTTGCTGTTATGATTTGCATCTCGATGTCCACACAAGCTCTCACTTCTCAGAGTTGGGGCTCTGGGCAGTGCCTGGATCTTGGGCACGTGATACTGCATTCGAGCACTGATTGGTTCAGTGCGGTGGATGAAGGATTTATTTGCTGAAGAAGGAAGCCCCTCCCAGGGCTCGTGGTTCCAACCAACAGGCTTACAGGTTGGCTGGTGTGAGACGGGAGGAGAAGAAAGGCTCCCGGCTTTCTGTCTGGGCTCCCATGAGCCTTTTCCCTTCTGCCACGCCACCCTACCTAGGAGCCGGCTCAACACTGGCTGAAACCTCTGTAAACTGTGAGTTTAAATCACACTTCCTCCTGTAGTTTGTGGGTGTCCTGAATTTTGCCTCTGCACTGAGAGGGTAATGAGGATACTTACTCTTTCAGCTGATTGTGTGATTAAATTTTCTTAGGTTCCTAATTTTAAGGCTAATCTTTGAAAGGCAAAAATGTGTAACTATTCATGCATGGGTGATATTTCGTAATCAGCTTCTTGCATTTCAGCGATGATTTCAGTGTGGACAGGGAGATTTCAATTTTCTTATAGTAGAATTTTATTTCACATCATTTACAAACATAAATGTGTGCCATTATGCCTGGTTTTATAGCTGAATTGTTATTGTAAGCCCTTTAATTTTCTTGTGAATGCTTTAATTCAGGTCCACCTATGCGTTTCGTGCTATGCTCATAGGTTTGTACTTCTTGTCCTGAGGTAGGTAAACCAAACTTTTCTGGTATTTAGAGATGACGTAAGAAAAGATAATTACATTTCTTAACAAAAGCAAAATATTTTTACTATGATGCCATCAAAAATTGCAGAAGGTGTTATAAATAAAAATGTGAATAGCCTATTTGAGTCTTTCTGTAATAGCTTCTCAGAGAAAAGGTCTTATAAGATTATCTAAACTGAATCTTGCAATAGAAATGAAAAATTTTTTTGTACTCTATGAAAAGAATCCTGATCATACAGGAAATAAGACAAAGAATCAACGAATAGCATCTCATCTTATTAAAAAGATTTTGTACAGTGAAAGAAACCACCGACAGAGTGAAGAGACAACCCACAGAGTGGGGAAAATTTTTGCCAGCTGTTCTTCAGACAAAGGGCTTAACATCTAGAATACACAGAGAACTAAAAATAAATCAGACCTCCAAATTTAAAGGCCTAATTCAAAAGTGTCCATCTGAAATGAATAGACATTTCTCAGATAAAGAAGTACAAATGGTAAATAAATATATTAAAAAATTGTTCAGAACTGGCCAGATATCTCAGTGAACTAAAGCATCTGCTTAGGCAGAGTGTAGTGGCTCAGATTTGATCCCTGGCATGCTGTGCTGGCCCCGCCCCTGGGGTACTCTGATGCAGACTGGGTGTGGTGGCACGTGCCTATAATCCCAGTGCTTGGGAAGCTGAAAACAGGAGGATCACTATGAATGTAATCTGTGTAGTGAGACTCTGTAGACCCTGTACTAAATACATAAAAAATTAATTTAAAAAAAATTTCAGTATCACTGGTCATTCGAGGGATACAAATTGAAACAGCACTGAGATTTCACATTGTATCAGAATAGTGGCTCTCACGAGGAAGCCAGCCAAGAACAGATGCTCAAAGGTCTGTGAGGAAAATGGAATGATTCTCCACTGTTGGTGGGAGTGTAGACTGGTGCAACTACTGTAGAAATCAGTATGGAGATTCCTCAGAAACTAAAACTAGTAGGGGCTGGGGAGATAGCTCCATGGCACAAGTGCCTGCGTAGCAAGTGCAAGGTCGTGAGTTTGAACCTCGGTCCCACAAAAAACAAACAAACCCTAAAACTAGAGGCTCCATTTGATCCAGATATCTCCCTCCTTGGTATCTTTCCCAAAGTACTAAAAGCACAGATACCTGCCTACCTATGTCTATAACTGCACAATTTGTAATATCTAAACCTGAGAAACAGCCCACTTTCCCCACTTTCCTTATGGCTAATGAGATAGTGGTATTTTTAGAAAACCGAATGGTACTCTGCCATATGGAAGGATAAATGTGAGCATCTATTGGTGAAGCGATGCACTTGAGAACATAATTTTATATGAAATAAATCAAACACACATGTTTTAATGTTGAATTATTTATCTGTTATGAGTTGGAAGAGTAAATAAGAACCAAAATGCACAACACATTTTGGGAATTGGCAAGAAAATATAGAATTGAGGGGAGAGTGGTGGCAATACCTGCCACCTCAGCATTTGGGAGGCTCAGTCAGTTGCTACAAGGTCAAGGCTAGCCTGCACTACATAGCAAGAATCCATCTCAAAAAATTAATAAGTCAATGTGGGAAGAGCAACAGGAAGGGGAGAGGGAAAAAGAAGGAAGGGAATATTAAAAGAGAATATAAGGGGGAAATGGAAACCGAAGTTTGTATATAAGGAGAGGAAGGGGGTTTGCAGAGAGGGGAGAGTAATGGAAATAAGAAGGATCAAGACGATATTATGTACACCAGGCATGGTGGTGCGCACCTGTAACCCCAGCGTTTAGGAGCCTGAAGCTAGAGGACTTCCAGAGAGTTTGCAGCCACCCTAGGCGACATGAGTGAGAGGTCAGCCTGCACTACACAGTGAGATGCTGTCTAAAATAAAGATATGTCATGAACAGGAAAAAAAATTCATTATAATGAATGCATCTGTCTCAGTTACTTTTTTCTTTCATAGCTGGGACAAAATACCTGACACCTACAATTAAGAAAGAAAAAGTCTAAATCGCTCATGATTTGTGCAGGTTTTGGTCCACAATCAGCCGGCTCCAAGGCAGAGTGGCACATGGCAGAGGGGCAACGTTTCATGCTTGATGGTGGTGGAAAACAGCCAAAGCAAGAAGAGCAGAAAAGGATGAAGGCAGAGAGAAAGCCCCTCTCCCTCCCTTACATTGCATTCAGACCTTCTGCCCAGGCAGGGGTAGCACTCACACCCATACTCCCAGCATTTGATCATGAATTAAACGCAAATCCTAGAAGTCTTCTCCATGACTGTATTACATTTATATATATATGTTTATGTATAGCATCAATAAAATGAATTTTAAACAATTTAAAAACTAACCAAATAAGAAGTTCTTCAGATCAGATTTAGTAGCTACTGATGGGGCATCCTTTAAACATTCACCTTAAGAATATCTTGAAATTGAAATCTATGAAATGCAAGCCCCATCCATATTCGACCCTCTGTTGCCTTTGTAAAAATACCACCTGGTAATGGAAAACAGAAGTTTAATTTCTTGCAATGATTAGACCTTTTCACTGAGTAATGAAGAAGCTTTGGAGCACTTAAGTAGCCTATTAAATTTCCAAAGCACTTTGAATTCATTAATTATTCCTCTAAAAATGAAACAAGCTGGTGGGTAGGGGCAATTTATGATGATGTGAGTTGGTTCCAAATTTAGGGATAAGAAACATAGATGGAAAGTAATTTGGCGAGTGCAAAGGATGATGACATCGGCAAAATACATACCTGAGGAGAACCGACCTCCTTCTATTTTTAATAATATACACCTCTTCTCCTTTTAAATTTTCTGCCATGGTAGAGTTTCCCACAGCCCTATTCCAGAATATTTTTCTACCAGGAATCCCTTTTGCAAGTTATATTTCTCCACCACCACACTATCTATGAACGTATTAATTCCTTCTATATCCTCAAACAATTAACTAATTATTTGTAGAATATGCACAGTTATAAGATGGTTCCAGTAATACAGGTAGAAATCCATGTAACCCAGAGCACAGCAAGGGCTTTATGTTATTTTATTGTAATTATTTTAGCATCTTTTAATATTTTTTAGCTGATGTAATTATGTTTTGGATGTAACATTTATTGAAGTTAATGTTAGCCTAATAGTATATGCAGGGTCTGTTTGTTATGTCTGATTTTACCAGGCCAGTTGTACTGCTTATAAGCTGTAGAGAGAAATTTCTGTCTGTAAGAAATGTTAAAAACCAAGCACTAGTGTGACTTCATGTTTATACTGATGCAATCCTAAATTGAGTTATCATTCTGTTTGCCAAAGGAAGTTCTAAAAATTAGAAACATACCTGAGACAGTATTATAAATAATATATACTTCTAGAGAAAATCTGGATTAATTATTTAGCATAACTATTTATACATAATATCCACTTGCTGTGTGTATTTAAAATAGTACATTTAAAAATCGCCCTAATAAGCATTTTGGTAATAAGTAAGGTTAATATTAGATGTGCGGGCCTATTTGTTGGGAATATTTGCATTTCTGTCTTTGGAGAAGCATGCTAAAAGTTAGAGAAAACTATGTATAATGGAATTCTGTACCTGACCAATACACTTGCTATAGAAATTGAATGCTCCTATAGAAAAACAGTTCCTCTTTTGCATGAATTTTGTCACTATTGACTAAGTGATTTGTTCTTCAGATGAACCACTGGAACACTATGTAGAAATTCTTAAACTATCCTGTGTCTAAAATCTCCTAGGAGCTTTTTTGGGTACAGTCTTGCTCCACAGCTTGGACTCCTAGTGATTCTCCTGTCTTAGCCTCCCCAGCACTGGAATAACAAGCATGCGCCACCATGCCCAGTTTTGGTAGCTGGCACAGCATACCTAAGGTTCCAGGGCCCCAAGACATGCAGTACCAGGGATCAGACCCAGGTCCTTGCACTTTGCAGGAAGGTGTTTAGACCACGGGGCTATCTCCCAAGCCCATCCTAGGGCACTTGTTCAGAAATAAGATTCAGGAGCAAAAGAGTAAGGCTATGTGGAAAAATAATGTAATAATTTCTTTCTTTCTTTCTTTCTTTCTTTCTTTCTTTCTTTTTTGTTTGTTTTTTGTTTTTTGTATTTTAGGGAAGTGTCTATAGGGTGTTCAAGGTCTCACTACTAGATTGGATTCATAGTAATCCACCTGTTTACAGCCTCCCAAGAGCTGGGATTACAGGCATGTGCCACCATGGCCAGTCTCAATAGCCATCTCAGTGCACCTTGGGGGTGGGGCCAGCATGAGGGGCCTGAGGTTTGAACCTCTGGTCCCTGACCCTGCTTGCATGAGCTTTAATCCTCTGATTTATTTGGTTGGCCTAGTATAATTTATAAAATTAGTCATACTTGTCCTATGACACCACAATCTCACTCTTAGGTATTTATCCCCAGAGAAGCAAAATGTTATGTTTTCAAAACATCTGTGTACATATTTATGTCGCAACTTTATTCATAACTCTCTAAACTCAGAATTAATCAAACTATCCCTTAATGAGAAAAGCTATTTTATTTGGCAGCAAAAAGAGGAAGCTCTGGGGCTGGCGAGATAGCTCAGTGGACTAAGCTCCTGCTTAGGTAAGTGCAGGGACCGGGGTTCAATCTCTGGCACCAATGCCATGTCAACCCCTCCCCCCCCCCGGGCACACTGAGCCAGTGACCAAGTCAGGTTGTAGTGGTGCACATCTGTAATCCCAGGGCTGAGGCAGCTGAGACAGGAGGATCACTGTGAGTCCAAGCTGCATAGTGAGACCCTGTACCAAATATATTTTTAAAAAAAGGAGAAAAGAAAAGGAAACTCTAGATCCATGCAGTGACCCTTATGAATTCCAAAGAAGCCAGGGCAAGATGAGAAGATGCAAGGTTGGAAATAGGATAGTTGGAGAGACACTTGGGGAGTCAGTGAAACTGTTCTGCACCCTGATTACGATGCTGAGGATTGAATCGCTAAGAACATGCATCAGACTGAGATTAGAAGACTTCAGAATAGAGTCTTGTCAGGCGCTGCGTGATTTGACTACTGCTGTCACTTGAATTGCAACCCCTGCGAGTATGTATTGGTGTCCTAAATCCCAGCAACAGAATGTGTTCTTATTTGAAGATTCCCTTTGAATTCTACGGGTCTTCTGTTTTCTATTATGAAGCCCTCTAATTTTCACATTCAGCAGTGTTTTTCTTACTTTCCTTCCTTGTGCTTGAGATTTATGATAAAGCCAGTAAAATTGGTGCTTTATGAGAAAATACACTTTAATCATTTGTTGTGCTTAAATTTGACATGTCATGGGAATTATTCATGAAACTGGAGTTTAAACTTAAAGACTATTGTAAATGTTTTCACCTTTCTAGAACATTGTGCTTATCCATGAAAGACAAGGGGTCCATGTGATTCTTGTATAAGGCAAATATCTGATTGATTGATTGATTGATTGATTGATTGATTGAGACAAGTTCTCATTATGCAGTTCAGGCTGGACTAGAGCTCACTTTGTAGCCCAGCCTAGTCTTAAACTCACATTGCTTCTCCTGCCTCAGCCTCCCGACTGCTGGGGGTGTAAGCACGCACCACAATGCCCTACAAATAACACTTTTAAGTGTTCACAAGCTGATGAATTTGAAATAACTAGTTCGTTCCCTTGTTTTTCCTGGGAACACATGGAGATCTCAGTATGAAGTACTGGGCTCTACTTTGAAACAAGTGTCAATTTTTGTTTTATTTATTCTTTATCTATGAAAGACAGAGTTGGGTTAAAGTGGCGTGTCAACTTGAGTTTAGGATCCCTTAGCACAGGGATTAGCAGGGTCCAATTCTGGCTGTGTCTGGGTGGGGCAGGGAGGTGTCCACTCGGCTTCTCTGTGTGGTCCTTTGTTTCATCCTCTGTGACACTGCCCCTGCTCTGCCTCTTGGCCACCACGAGCTAAGAGGCTTTCCTCTGCCATGCCTGTCCACCATGGTGCTTCCACCATGCAGCCAGCTGTCCACAGAATGAACTGTCCTAAATTGTGAGCCAAGTGGAACTTCTCTCCTTTAGGCTCTTGGTCACGGATAATGTGTCCCACAGCAGGAGCACTGACTAATACAGTAGTCCCTCGCCACTTTGTGGTTCCGCTTTTGTGGGTTTTCAAAACTGTATTAATCTAAATTATTTATCACAGATTTTTCTTTGCCAGTTCATGGGATGTTGCAATGCCACACAGTATATATGTTGTTAAATTTATGAAGGTTTACAAGTCTAGAAAATGGTTAATAATGTTAGCAGTGATTTACAAGTGTGGGAAAGGTTTATAAGAGCATGGGAAGGGTTTCTAATGCCTTAGAATATATATAAATACTAAAATAAATATAACACCACTGCTTTACTGTTTTTCACTTATCAGGGGTGTGTGGAACATAAATTCTGTGATAAGTGGAGGACCACTGTATAGAAGGTTACAGATTTTAAGTGAGAAAGAATTTTTGCGGTGTTCAGTCACTGAGAATTGATTACCACAGCATAGCCTAGTCTTTCCTAACTAAAAAAAGAGCAGAACTGAGGAGATTAATTCAATCTAATTAGAAGTAATCAAATGAATTGTTTAATTAAGTGCTTGGAGGCTGATAACAGTTCTAATTCCCAGTTTAGCTGGCTTCTGTTTGCTTCCGGGGAAAGGAAAGACAGAAGGCAAATCATAAAGATCCAACCTTGTGTAATGAATGAGCTGAAGCTACAGCTGCCCTTTGTCCCCTCAAAACTAAACAAGAAGTTAACTAAGACCCAAACCACAGGTCACATTTAAAACTTCTGCTTCAACTTTTATGAGTAGAAGTCTAAACTTTGTTTTAGCACTCCAAATTGGTGATAATGATGAAATAATGTGTGTGTAAGTGAGTGTGTGTGTGTGTGTGTGTGTAACAGTGGCTCGTGGCACTTGGGCTTCCGAACACATTTGTGAAACTAGCAGTGGCAGTGCGATGACCAGTGCTCGCTTGGTGTGATGCTTTTGCCCTTGAGGGATCCCCGCTGGCAGCGAAACTCCACAAACCTTTCAACCCGAGTTAATAAAATGTTCTCTTATTTTAGGTGCTTCAATATAAAATTTCAACACTAGTTTTAAACTCTAGCTTTCTCTGTATTGATTTTTACTGCTGACATGACAAATGACCACCATGTAGTTTCATTTTTTTGTATTTTAGGGAAGGGTCTACAGGTGTTGGGTGTTGAGGGTCTCACTGCTAGATTGAACTCAGTGATCTGCCTATTTACAGCCTCCTAAGAGCTAGGATTACAGGCACATGCCACTATGCCCAGTCTCAATTGCCATCTCAGTGTACCCTGGGGCCTGCGCCAGCAAAGCAGACCTGGGGATTGAAACCCCAGACCCTGAGCCTGCTTAGAGTACCCTGTAATCTTAAAACAGTACAAACTTAGTATCTTGCAGCTCTGTGAGCCAGGTGTCTGCTATTGGTCTCTTGAGGCCTAGGGGAGAAGTTTCTTTGCCTTTTCTAGTGTCTAGAAGCTGCCTATATTCCTTGGCCCATGACTTCCTAACCCTATGTCCAAAGGCAGCAAGCTTGAGACTCTCTGATGCTGGGTGAGAAGACTGTGCTTACCTCTGGCTTAGCTGGGAAAGTGCTCGGCCTGTAAGGACCATGGGAGTTGAAGGCTGCTCCCCCAAGCCCCTGCAGATGCTTCTCATTTCCAGGTCTCCTTTGCTGTGAACTTTAATCACGTCTGCAAAGGTCCTTTCTCTGCGAAGGTAACATGTTCATCAATTCTAGGGATTATGAATTGAACACCCAGACTTGAGGGAGAAGACATTCTGCCTGTCACATCTTGCAAGAGGCACTTCCCATAGAGCTTAGATGTCTCCTGATGCATGCTTCCTACTCTAGGTCAAACAGGAGCAAATAAGCTCCCCTAGACTTTGTCTAAACACAATATAGGTGATGCCTCCATTGGCTAAAAGTAGCAATTGAGCAACAGAACTTCTTAGGGGTTCATTGTTACTATAAAGCTCCCAGTCATTTTATTTAAATATGTGGCTCCAAATCTATATTTGGGAAAATGTATAAGTATAAAATATTTAAGCACTTATCCTTTCAACATGGAAGGCTTCCCAGTGCTTTCTCATTGTGCATGAATAAGCTTTGATGTCGCTCTTTGCCAGTATCCCACTTACCAAATTCAATCTTCCTGTGTTCCTTCCTCCTGGGTAATATTTGTATTAGGTAAGAGGGTGGGGAGACACAAGCTAATTTGGCAAATAGCCTAGCAAGTGTGTGTACAACGTCTTCATTATGCAAGCAGAAGTTCTCAAGGAGTGACGTAGAGAGCAGGAATTCCAACAGGATGGTCACTGTGTCACTGGCTTCCTACATCATTAATGGAGTCTTTAGAATGCTTTGCTTGCTGTGTGCACTCCGGCTACTGCAGTGTCAAAAGCGCACCATGAAAGTCCGACCTAAGTGTAAGTCTTCTCCTTCACATATAATTTACATCTTGGACAACTTCTTTAGCGGCTCTGAACCTCTACCGCATCATCTATAATAATACCTAACTCACAGGGCTGCTGAAAAGGTGAAGTGAGATAATGTACATAAAGTGGTTAGAGTCATACCTGGCATAAAGTACATTCAATAAATAATGATCGTTATACGTATTTTTATTGCTACTACTTTATTGTATCGACCAGACTTCCCTGTGGACTGATGCACTCGGGACACTAAGTTCTTCCACTATCGTTTGCCCAGAATTCATTCAGCACGTATTCACGCAAGGCGCAGGGGACATCAAAGGGAGAGGAATGAATAGAATGCATTCCTTTGTGGGGCTTATATTCTCTTAAGAAGAAATAAGCTAACGTAAACAAAACCCCTACACACACACACACATACACAGGCGGACAATATTATTTCCAATTGTGATAAGTACTACAGAGGAAATAAATAGAATATGTGACAGTGTTTTTAAGGAGCTCACTCACATGCTGGTGCAATCAAGGGAGACACAGACACATGCAGGCTGCTTCTGGTAGCTGAATAGGCAAAGAGGAGGTCAGGGAGGATCAAGGTGTGATGCAGGTCAAAGCTTAGCTGCCACTCAAAAGAGAAATCAAGACCAGGAAGGTGAACAGCAAATGCAAACAAACCAAGACAAAACAGAACAGAGAGAGTCAGAGAAATAAGTCTTATTTGATCAGAGCCTGTTATATACTGAAGATGTAACAGATAAACAGCTGAAGCAAGCAGAAGCTAGATTATTCAAAGCTTTGGGAGCCTTAGGCATTCAAGATTACACTGGTGGAGGCAAGAAGAAACATTAAACCATGCCATGCAAGGAAACAAACTTTTCTATGCTTTTTACAAAACAACGGCTGCAGAAAGAATTAACTGAAGTAAAGAAGGTAAGGAGCAAATATGTTTTCAAGAATGAAGCTGGAAAGAATAGATTACTCTGGCATTCCTAAGGAAATATTGTGAGAGTAACATCGGATGACATTAATGATCTATGTTTGTTATAAAGTAAAAAGCACTTATAAAGGGAATGGGTGAGATTTTTCCTTAAAAGAGAACCTTTAAAGGTATTCCTTTGGTTTTCCACTCAGGATTTTGAATGGCTGGTGATGCCAATTGTATCACCAGGTGAGAAAGAATATGGGAAGATTTGCTTTGAACAATGGCTGGAAGATAGGAAAACATAGTTCCATTCTGGACCTATCTTGGAGCTGCTTAGGTAGCAGGTAGCAATAGGGTGTGTGGTTGTGTTAGTTAGGGTTCTCCAGACCAATAGAAGCAATAGGAGATCTTATGCAGGAGGAGGCCCATTAGGTAGACTTACAATATCAGAAGTATTAGGGTCCACAATGACCAACTGAGGTAGCAATTGGTCAACTAAAAAGGATGCAGCCTCACAGAGCAAGAGGGACTCAGGCTCAGTGTCACAGCAAGGTCAAAGGCCTGAAGCTGACCCCAGAGTCACCAGTGGGAACCTTCACTGGAGAACTGATGAGGTTGAAGATTAATGTCCCATGGCACTGATGAACATAGCCATGCTTTAAAAATGGATTTTTTTTTCTTTCTCTTGCTATTTCATCCAGGCAATAAAGCTGCTGGTTAGTACTGTCCACATCGGGGTGGGTCTCCCCCTCGACTTAGTGACCAGGTCATTCATTCATAGGCACATCCACAACTGTGATGCCTTATGAGGTGCTTTTAGTCACCTTGGTTGGGACTCATTGGTCTCTCAGTGTACCAGGGGAAGCAATGGCAGCGGGAATGCAGATAATACATGAGAGACAAGAGCTGGGTCAGGTGGAGGCCTGTGTGCCTTATGGGCAAAGAGGCCCTGAACAACAACAGTAGGGACATGTATAGCCACCTCTGCAGAGTTAGTGTCATGAGATACAATGTTGCCTAGCAACTGATGACTGAAGTTGCCCAGGCAGGATGCTTTTCCCAAGATTGAGGTAGCTGGACTCCTTTGGCACTGTGGCATTGTCCTTCCTTCTCACATATGACCAATTTCCAGCTCCTGCCACTTGCAAAAAAACTCAAGTTGGCATATCACAGTGAATGACCACAATGGTCGTAGGTGTTTTCTAAGCAAGACTAACAACCAGCTTGTCCCAAGCTCATGTGCTTTCCTTTCTGTTGCATGCTGGGCATATCTCTAACACATCTGTGTTTCTCTGTCCTGTGGTAACAGGATATCTTTATTTCTGTAGGCAACACTTCATGCCTAGCTTAACGGAGTACACTAAAGAAAAACAAAACAGAATACTCTCCAAAGAGATGTATGCATTCCTGCCTTGACATTATCTATTCCTCAGCATTTCTTTATGTGAAGAATCTATTCATTATTTGCAAAGTTTCTTTTCTAAAGATAACTGAGTTCTTGTCCAATGTCATCAATCATTATGGATTGTTTCATTCATTATTGATTGTACATTTGATTAATAGTATCAATGATTCTATCAACAAATCCTAAGTTCTAGTCTAATAAAGGCAAAGGAAACTATGTCCTTGTGGCCCAGAAAGCAGGAGAGTGGGTAGAGTAGAGCACAAGCAGAAATCTCTGGAGGTACAAATTGTCCTCTTGATTCATGACACTAGAGAGGATGCTGTGCTTTTCCTGACTGTGGAGCAGTAGGAACTACGTGTATGGTGAATATCTGAGAGTTTCTGTAACACATTCCTCTTGGTGTTGATCAGAGAGTAGGCTACGCAAAACAAAAAAAAATCACAGTAAGGTCAAGAAAGAAACCTTGCATGCCTTGCAATCCTTTTCCTGAGGATGCTCAGCATCTACTAAGGACAAAAATTTCAGACCTTTCTGTTTAACTCGGACTGAATTCTCCAGATGCATTTCATCTTGCAATTTTTTTTATTCTTAATGACACTTTTTAAAAATGCCTTAGAACTCATCTTCTTAGAACATGCACAGCTGTCACAGTAGTGACAGTGATGGATGAAAAAGCGATCCCAGGCCACGACAGCATGCAGCCTCACATAAATAAGGGCTGCAGTGGATAATTCCATAGAACCAGGATACAGCAGTGCTACCTTCACAGCATAAAACAAGAGCCCGGCAACGGCAACTTCTCCAGATAGGAATATGTATTCAATGAAGTTCCAAGAACTCCCTAATTCTTCTGCTCTCTGGCTGGGCTTCTGGCCTGTCTGCCAGATGAAGCACGTTGAAGCTAATTCCCCAGGCCTCAGTACACGGTGGACATCACTTCTTCCAGGCCTGAGGCCAAAGCTTGCAAGTCAGCCTGTCTGCAGATCAGCATCTCACAGCATTAACTCCGGATCCTCATCTTTCTTTGTTACCACTAGATAGCATTCCTACCCTCAGTCAGAATCCAACAAATGCTCCTCATTGTTACTTCAATAAAATTTCATTCATTCTTTCTTTTTTAAATATATTTGATTGCTACAGGGTTTCACTATGCAGCTTGAACTCACAGCGATCCTCCTGTTTTCAGTCTCCATAGCACTGGGATTACAGGTGTGCACCTGGACTCTGGTTGGGTCAGCATGCCCTTGGGGCAGGGCTGGCATGGCATGTGGTGCTGGGGATCAAACCATGGTCCCTGTGCTTGCTTAAGTTTGCTAAGCAGTCACTTTAGTCTGTTGAGCTATCTCGCCAGCTTCTAAAATTTCAATTAAATTTGTTCTGATTAAACAAATCAAAATAGTCCACTGTACTTTAAGTTCATTGTTTTCTTTCTTTATTTATTTAGATACAGGATCTCACTATGTAGTTCAGACTCATAGTGATCCTCGTGTCTCAGCCTCTCTAGCTCTGGGATTACAAATGTGCACCACCATGCCTGGTTTGGGGTCTGGCACAGCATGTAGGGCCAGGGATAGAGCTTGAGCCCTTGTGCTTGACAGGCTGGCACTTCACCTGCTGAGTACGACTCTATTTTTTAAGTTAGTGAGTTAACCCCTGCCTTCATCTGTGGGAACCTGGACTTATGCTCTATTGACTCCTAATGAAGTATATGGGTGATCTTTTCTAGCAGCTTGTTTCGTGTTACACTTTTTTGAATTTTGCTATAAACACAGCTTTTCCTAAATTTAATTGATTCAAATTTACTGTAACAGTGCTTTTCCTACATACACTGAAGGGTCACTTCTTAGTTTACTTTTTCCAGTGGTGCGCTCAGCTCTTCCTCTCCTCATAGAAAGCTGCTTGCTTTCTGCTAATAATAAATTACAGATCTTGGAGGGGGGGTTGATACAAGACACAGATTTTTCTTTTCCTGGAAAATGATATATGGACCAAAATATTCAGGGGCAGTGGACAAAGACATGCAAATGCTAAGTGGGCCAGGGCCAGGGGACTGTCACTGTTCTCATAATAAGCACATGGCAACCACTTCCCCAAATGTCTCTCATTATGATGCTTCTAACTACCACCATCCTCCTCCTTTTTTCCCTCACTTTTATGGACACAAAGTTACATATGACATATAAGTAAGACATGAATAAGAGATTCTAAGAGTGCTTCAAAATCTTCTTGTGAATTTTCCTGGTCTCAACACATTCCCAACTCCATATCTGAAGGGAGAACTACAGTAAGGTTTCTGTTTATCTTTCCCTGCCTTTAAAAAAACAAAATGGCTTCATTGCATACCTATATTAGGCTAGTTTCTCATTGCTGGCCACAATACCAGACACTCACAGTTTGAAAGGGGAAGAGTTTCATTTAGCTGATGCTTTGGAAAGATTCAGTACCATTTGGCTGCTCCAGAGCAGAACATATATGACCAAGGGGCTTAGGTCCTGTTAGCCTGGGAGCACAGCAGGGCACCAGCGCCAGAGAAGAATATGCAAGTGACCACCGGGGGCACCCACACTGCCCCCCTGAGCCCCTGGCCTGCAGCACTTGGGATCTTGTGCTTGCCAGGCAGGTGCTTGTGCCACTGAGCTATCTCCCCCTGGCCCCGGATATTGCTAACTTAGCAATTAAGTTGACATGTCAGGATTAACACTCAAAATATCCATGAGCAACATGTTGTTTAGCTTTACTTATTTATAATCTTTGTAGAATAGAAAATTTTTCTGCAACCTCGTATTTGCTCAGTGTTGTCTTGAGATTCACCCGCTAGACCTGCACAGGTCAATGTTATTCATATTCAGCACTATATAAATTTGCTGTTGTAAAAAAAAAAATAGGTTATTTCCTGGGTAGAAATTTAGGTTCTTCACCAGCATTTTATTATGACGAATGATGCTATCAGAACCTTTGCTGGATGTCTCTGAGTCTGCACAGACCAAACAGGGTTTTTTTTGGGGGGTGAGGGGTGGGGAGTGGATACATATCCCAAAATGGAATCTCTGAAAATTTATCTGACTTCTGTTCATGGCAGAATGTGCCCACCGTTGGCATTTTTGCCAACCAGATCAGTGAGAAATGTCGTCCTGTGATTTTGCTGCTGCCCTACGTTTTCCTGAGCTTGGGTGAAGTGGGAGATCTTGTCCCTGGGTCGTCACTGCAGTGTTCTGTTCTGCAAAGTCTTGAGATTGCAGAGACAAAGTGCTCTAGTCTTGTCCTTAATTCTTCAGTTAATTAAGAATTAACTTTCTCTTCCACGCAACATCAAAGCTCAACAAATTGCACCGCAATAAACTTTTAGGATTTAAAATGAAATTATATGGGGTCTATAGGTCCACTTGAGAACAGTTACATCTTACTACAATACCTTCTATCCTTAAGTATTAATCTCCCTTTCTGGAATCTTCTGTGGTAACTTAAAAGTAATATAAAATTTGTAATTGTCTTCATAAAGGATTTTAATATCTCTGTGCTAAGAATTTAGCATTTTATTTTATTCCTCATTG
The DNA here is from genome assembly GCA_004027915.1 of Capromys pilorides. Classification (NCBI taxonomy): domain Eukaryota; kingdom Metazoa; phylum Chordata; class Mammalia; order Rodentia; family Capromyidae; genus Capromys; species Capromys pilorides. The sequence goes on from PVKN010021117.1 coordinate 15,431, forward strand.
TATGTAATTGTAAGTTCCATTGTTTTGTGAAATTTCCAAAGAAATTAATCTTCGATTTTTTTTGTAACTCCAAAAATTGTTAAATCACTTTGAGAATTCTAATTTGTCAATTATGGATTATTTCAAGTTTTCTACATAGATGATGTTAACTGTGAATGACAATGGTTTCATTTCTTACTTCCTAATTCTTTTAATCCACAACTTTAGTAATCAAAA
>PVKN010021118.1:0-15655 GCA_004027915.1 Capromys pilorides
TTTGGTATAGGACTGTTAGAAATGAGGCTGCAGTAAACATCCTAGTACTTTTCCCCTGGGAAAACACTGCCATATCATATTAAATATGCAGTCAAAATTAGTAGAAATGGTTCCGCAGTCACTTGTCCCTTATTCTGGATACATGCTTTGTTCTGAGAGGTAAAATAAATCATAAATCATACTGAATGTTTCATTATAGACATTCTTTGAACATTTGCCATTAGTCAGCCCTTAAAGTTGTGTTACAAACTACTATTCATTTCTTAATCTCTTAAGTTAAAACTAGTAATGATGGTCATTGGAAATGTAGCATGTTTAAAAAGTAAATACAAAATATGATTACAGTAATACAAAGTAGACAAAAAATAATCTGAATTATACTTGAGAAGAATAGTATAGAGGTTGAGGACTCAAATGCTGGAACCAAGCCAGATGTGGTGGTACACACCTGCTCAGGCAGGAAGATCATGTGAGTGTGAAGGCAGCCTTGGCTACATAATGACACCCTATCTAAAGAAAAAAAAAAAACCCTGTCATATTTCTGGAACCAAATCATTTGCTAGTTGTGTGACTCTGGAGACTTTGCTTAATACCCTCCTCTATTATAAGTGAGGGCCACACTGGTACATACCTCAAGAAATTATTGGAAGCATTGAGTGAGTCAACTTTATGTGGATAGTTTTAACTTACAGGATAAATTATACTTAAATACGTGTGTGTGTGTGCGTGCGTGTGTGCGTGCGTGCGTGTGTGTGTGTGTGTGTGTAGTGCTTAATGCTTAACTCATAATGAATGTTATATAAATGTTATTTTTCTTTTTCTGGTTATTGTTTTAGCACACTGCATTAAGACTTCAAATCCACTTTTTTTTTTCTTTTCTTTGCCGAACCGGAATTGAATTCAGGCCCTTGCACGTGCCAGGCAAGCGCTTATTCTACTGCACTATCTCCCCAGTCCCTTTCATATCCACTTTACTCTTTATCTTCACTCCTATAAATGTGTCTGACTGCTCAAGCCTTTATCGGGCATCATTATACAGCTGCCCAATCATAGAATTTATCATCTAGTATTGTAATTGCATTTATGTATCTATGAATTTATTTATTTATTTATTATCTTTTTGAGACAGGATCTCATTATGCAGTTCAGGCTGGCCTTGAGCTCATTTTGTACCCCAGGCTGGTCTCAAACTGCTCCTGCCTCAGCCCCCCAAGTAATGGGATTATAGGTGTACACAACCATGCCTGGCTATAATTACACCTTCACCTTTATTTTTTTGTTTTTTAAACATCTTTACTTTTATGTATTACCTAATTAAATTGTAAATCTGTGACAAGAATATTGTCAAAATAATATGTGTTGCTGTCCTCCCAGCCCCGAACACCAGTCTTGCTTGTAGTTGCTCTTCACTAAGTTGTGAAAGAATTATTAAATTATGAAATGCTCAATTGCCAACTAAGCTCAGCTTTAGTGATAGCCAAGAACAAGAATGTAAAATGGTCCTGTTCACTAAGCTTGCGTGATGCCGACCTAGACAGTAGCATAGAAGCAGCCATAAGGTTGAGGTTGTTGCTAATGCAACTGTCTTAGGAGGGTTCTAGTTCAGAGATTAGAGCAACATTTTGGAGTCAGGCCTAGGAGAACTGAATGGGTTAAAATCAAAAAGTAAGTTTTGGAGAATGTTATAAGAACAGATTTTTCCAATCAGTGAGAACTTACTGAATACCTGTATGACTCTGTTCTAGGTTCAGAGGAATAAAAAAAAGAAGAAAGACATAGTCTTTACATTTTACATGCATAGACAGATGGTAAATGAGCAAACAATAATTATAAATTGTGATAAATTTATAAAATTGAGATTGATTTAGAAAAAAAGAGCATCATATGATAGAACATAACAGAGCAGAAGCACATTAGGTAGTAGAGCCAAAAAAAATCCTCTCTGAGAAAGTGGCATTCAATCTATGGCCTTTAAAATTATTTCTTCCACTAAACTTTTTGAAGGACTTGAACTTTTTACTATTTTACCCTCATTACCTAGTTTAGAGCCTTTATATATTAGGGGAAATGGTAGAAACCTGAATGGAGGGTGATGAGATGGAGGCAGCATGTGAATAGCTGGTAGACATCTCCCCATCATTTTTTCTAAAGAGAAGATGTGGTCTCAGCATTCTCATAATCCTCAAGGTTGTCAATCTATGTGAGATAAGGCTTATGCTCACTTACATAGTACCCAGAAGTTCCCATGAACTAAAAGTTTACTAACCTCATCTATACTGCTTCTGTATGGAGCTCTACACCAGTATTTCGCCCTGAATGTAGCATATATTGTCTCATCCTTGTACTTCTCATGCACTGTTTTCTTTCCTTTGTTTTCCTGAAAGTGATGTTTATCTTTCAAAAGAATAGTTCAGGTATTAAAGTAAGTTTCATTGGCAGCTCCTCCAGGCTCTCATGGGGCCTTTCATTGTACCTGAGAAAATACTGACTATATACTTAGGCTGATTTGTATTTTGCTATTCTTTGTTTTCATGGCTAACTTTCCTATTAGACAGTGCTAATTTTTGTTTTTTTCCCTTTCCTTTTTTGGGCTTTTTGAAAGAGTTGCTTTGTAGTTCAGCCCGGCCTTCAACTTGACCACCTTCCTATCTCAGCCTCCCCAAAGGCTAAGATTATAGGCATCCACCAATATGCTGGGCTGAGATTTGCTTTATAAAGGCAAGGCTTTTTATTCAGCTTTGGATATAAGATCTGAGTCAATGGCTAACTCTTACTTAGTATTTTGTATGTATTTATTACCAGCACTGTGGCATGTGCCTGTAGTCTCAGCCACTCAGGAGGCTAAGACAGGGGAGTCACCTTAATCTAGGAGTTTGAGGCCACTGAAATACACTGGCTCAATCAGTCATTCATTCCATAAGTAACATTTAATATTTTTAAAAAATAGTTTTAATTGTTTTGATGCTGGGGGTTGAACTCAGAGCATTGTACACAAAGGTAGCCTACCACAGAGAGGTACTCCCCAGCCTAATATATACTTAAACACTGAGTTAAAGACAATAAATAGGCTGGTATGGTGGCATACACCTATAATCTCAGTACTTGGGAAGCTGCCTGAACTATATAGCAAGACCCTATCACCTCCTACTCCCAAGCCCAAAAAAGATAGTAATGGCATTTCACAAAATAGCTTTGAATGAAAATAGACTTTTTTAATGGTAATTTCAAAAATCTTTAAGAATTTAATTTTTGTTTTACTCCTTAAAATTATGTTCTCTTAAATTTTTGATTTAAACTTTTAAGAGTTTTATAAACTTAAAGAAAATTGATGAGAATAAATAAAAGAGTATCAAGCTGGGACAAATACAATAGTATAACATAGAGAAATCTGTTGAGATTTTACAAGAAAGCTAAGGTCTGATCAGTTCCTCCCCCATTCAAGTATATATTTGACATGGTGGTCTTGTTTCTATTTCTGAAAGCATTCTGGAGGGAATAAGCCTGTCAAATGTCTATGAAGAGCCCAGCCTATGGTAGGAGATAAGAGCCCTTCAAAATCTGAAAGATTTTCACATTCAAGATCATGTGAACCCAGTGTGGTGGCACAGGCCTGTAATCCCAGCACTTGGGAGCCTGAGGCAGGAACATTGGAAGTTCAAGACCAGCCTAAAGTTTATAGTGAGACCCTGTCTTAAAAAAAAAAAAAAAGTCATGTGAATCTTTCCGACTGCTTTATATATATTCTTTTAATTGTGGCAGCCAAGCTAAATACATCTAAATAGACTCTTCTACTTCCTGAATTATACTGTTTAGTCAATTTAGAGTAACAGTCTATAAAAAGGAAGGACATTTTATGATGACAGTACAGAGGAAAGTATACTGCAGTAGAATGCAAGAAGACCACTAGTCTTAATAGCAGATTTGCTAGTAGTCCTACAATCTTAAACACTTTTCTGACCCTCCTGGAATTATAATTTCCCCAATACAGAGCTCTCTATTCGATGCCAAGTCATTGACTTGCTTATAGCAGAATAGACATGAAGCTTTGGTAGTGGAGTTAGAAGGAGACCAAAATACTCCTTCAACAGATGAAGCTAGCATTACAGTTACCATTCTTAGACTTTTTGAATAAAAATCCTCCAAGTAAATAAAAATTGAGTATTGTTAGCCAGGTGTGGTGGGCATGCCTATAATCCCAGCTCGTGGGAGGCTGAGGTAGGAGGATTGATGTGAGTTCGAGACCAGCCTAGACTACAAAAGTGAGCTCAAGGCCAGCCTGAACTGCATCTTGAGACCCTGTCTCAAAAAGACAAAAAAAAAAAAAAAAAGAGCATTGTTGCTAAAAATATAAAACAGTGCTGGCGAGATAGCTCAGCAGACTAAGTGCATGCTTAGACAAGCACAGTGACTGGGGTTCAGGCTCTGGCACCACATTGCCACACCAGTCCCATCCCTAGGTACACTTAACTAGCCACTGATACCAGGTATGGTGGTGCATGTCTGTAATCACAGTGCTGGGGAGGCTGAAAACAGGAGTATCTCTATGAGTCTGAGCTGCATAGTGAGACCCTGTACCAAAAACATAAAATACAAACACTAATACGTGTGTGTGTGTGTGTGCACACACATACACATCATTAAAAGCAAGTCTCAAGCTATTTTTATTTTTAATTTTATAAAGAAAATCTGAAGTAGACTGTTAGAAACTTAAAAGTACCGATTATATGAAACCTAAGCATAAAAAGAGGGTCCTCAAGATGCTGGGTAAATAAGAAAAGAGCAATGGAGAAAATTTTGGTAGGTAAAACTTTTATCTTTACAAGAAATGTGGCAGAGCTGGGGATTTAGCTCAGTGGCACAGTACTTGCCTGACAAGTGCAAGGTCATAAATTTGATTCCCAGTATAAAAAAAACCTATGAAAAACAAAGGAGTCAGAGGGGCTAGAGAGATAGTTTGGCAGTCTTAGTGCCTACCCGGCAAACACAAGGACCTGGGTTCGATTCCCCAGTACCACATGCTGTGCCAGCCCTGGAACCCCAGTCATGCCCTGCCGGCCACCAAAATCTGCATGGTGGCGCATGCCTGTAATCCCAGCATTGGAGAGGCTGAGACAGGAGCATCACTACAAGTTTGAGCTGTAGACAGACAGATAGACAGACAGACAGGATTTTTAAAACATTTTAGAAACAAGTCAGAGACTGGCCACATCATGGCAGCAAACATGTGGCAAAAAATAGCTCTATAAAGGAGACATTTCTTCCTTGATAATTCTAGAGAAACTAGTGTTTGTCAGCTTTTGAAAAGTTATAATGTTGACCTCATTGAGACATGTAACCAAAAACCACAGAACCCCATCCTGTGATTTCACCTGCTATCTTAGTGGGGCCAGAGAGATAGCTCAGCAGACTAAACGCATGCTTCGGCAAGCACAGGGACAAGAGCTTGATTCCTGGTCCACATACATTGCCAGCCCCAACCCCCAGGGCATCCTGAGCTAGCAGCTGATTCTGGGTGTCATAGCGCACTCTCACAACCCCAGTGCTGGGGAGACTAAAAACAGGAGGATCACTAGGAGTTTGAACTGTGTAGCTGTGTACACACACAAAAATTAAGTACTACCTGATAGTGAGTTAAATAACAATTTGACTTAAGGAAAAATCTGTGTGTGTATGCGCACATGTGTGTTTTCCTCTTTTGTTGATGCTGAAAATTGAACCCAGTGCTTTGTGTATACCAGACAAGTGCTGCGTCCTCTGAGCTACACTCCTAGCCCTAAGTTAAATATATATTAAGACATTTGGGAGTGCTGGTAAGACTTTGGATTTAACACACTCCCAATGGCTTGAGCCATCAATAGTACATGTATGACTGACCCTTCAGGCAATTTATACCACCTATGGAACTGTCCCCTGCCACCCAATGGAATTACAGCCTATGAATATTAAGCCACATTGCACCCCAAAAAAATTTTTTGGTCCATTTATCTGTAAAAAAGGAAAAATGTTTGTGCCATCATGGCATGGAAGACAAATTTTTAAAATTTGTATGTAGTTTTTATTAAAGTATATTTGGTGGGCCCGTGAGATGGCTCAGCGGTCTAAAGCACCTGCTTCGGAAAGCATAGACAACCGCAGGGACTGCAGTTCAATCCCTGGCACCACATGCTGTGCCAGCCCCACCTCCAGGTCAGGCTGAGCCAGCCATTAAGAAAGATAGAAAAAAATATATATATATTTGGTGTATCTTAAAGTTAAGTTTGAATGTTACCTTCAGAAAACAAAATATTGATGGAGTATTTTTCTGTTCTCGATAAAACTTTCTGAGCGTGACAGGTAACATCTTTGGATTTAAAAAATGTAATAATTTTTTTCTTCTTATAGTTCTACTTGTCCACTTCGGAAAAGGAAAGTTATATAAAGGAATTCAGCCAAGAAAGACAACAAGAAATTTTGAGAAGAGCAGCAAGAGACTTACCTATTTATACCACAACAGCTTCAAGAAGTAAGAAAACAAATTTAAGCTTTGTTTTCCAAAGGATTTTTAAAATGTGTTTATTTCTACCAGGATATATTGCATGGTGGTTATAATGATTTCCACAAATAGCATCTGTGAGAACAATATTTCCTGTTTTCTGCACCTTCTGTGATATTTCAGATAAAAGTATAGGTGAATATATAAATACATTCATGTAAATTAAGGGACTCCTTTTAACATAAATCTGTTTTTCTTTACTTTTCAACCAACTCAACTTTCATGGCTAAAAAACTCAATTGTTATTCCTAGTAAATCATCATCTGGAAATTCTGGTTTGAGTTTGACTATTGTGTGTCATCACTGACTAATAAAGAAAAATGAAGAATGTGCTGAGGAAGGGGAGAAGTAAAAGAAGTAAGAAGAAGCCAGACATGGTGGCACATGCCTATAATCCCAGCACTTAGGAGGCTGAGGCAGAAGGATTGCTGCAAGTTCAAGACCAGTCTGGGCTACAAAAGTGAGCTCAAGGCCAGCCTGAACTGTATAGCGAGACCCTGTCTCAATAAAAAAAAAAAAAAAAAGAGAGAGAGAGAAAGGAAAAGAAAAAAGAAACAAGAAGAAACTTGCTCACAGCTGTAAAGCTGATGTTCTGAGCCTAGCTGTGAATTCAGGTCTGTCTGTCCCCAAAACCTATGGTGCTTCTTCTGTACCATTATCTCCGCCATCAGCTGGATTACAGCAACTTTGTCTTCCTTGGGGCTCAGCCCTGTACAGGGAGGAGTCTCGGGGGTAAGACTGACCATTTAAATACAGGAAGTGTCTTAGTTACCTTTATCGTTGCTAAGACAAAATACCTGACACCTAAAGATAAGAAAAGAAAAGTTTTATTTAGTTCACAGTTTATAGAAGTTTCACTCCATAATGGGCTGGCCCCAAGGCAGGGTGATATGGCAGAGGGGCATCACAGAAGAACAACAGTTCATGGCAGGCAGAAGGCAGGAAAGCATCTAAGAGACAAGTAACGGCCCTCTTCATGTGCTTATGTCTTATCTAGGTTACCTATCCTTAATCCTGAGATCACACACCCTAGTTCTAATCACCTCCAAGGAGCCCTACCTATGAGTGCTTGAGGCCTTGGGGAGACATGTAAACACATGCCATAACAAAAAGTTAAATACTAGAGAGTAGTGGCAGTAGTGGCAGCTGTATTTCATACATAAGCATTCACTTAAACTTAACAACACCATGAGGTTCATGCTGTAGTCCTCTTTGCCAGAAGAAAACTAAGTCACTTTTCCCAAACAACCCCTTCCCCAAGTGTGAGAACTGGACTGCAGGGGCTGGAGACTAAAGATAGAGATCCACGATTGCACAGACTGCAGTTATTTGGGGGAATGGCAGTGGCAGAAAGATCAAGTGGATACCCCCAGTTTGGGTCAGAAGGAGAACTGAACATACTGATTAGGATCAAGTGATCTCATCTAGGTCTAAATATACCTGATTGATCTCAAGCTAAAGGGCTTAGTCCACTGTTCTGCATCTGTGCTATATAGCACTGTGCTGTACTTACAAACCTTTGTGTTGCAAACTTTTACAAGTATACTGTATAAGACTCTGTCAGCTTATGATGGAATCTGACTTTCCAACAGTACTCTGGTGAACTATTGAGGAAAGAGTAACTAGGGTTACTCTGGGATAATCATGGTAGTATGACGGCTGCATTTATGTCAGCCTAAATCCAGACAGATGGAGAGAAGTTTAAAAAATTGGTTCAGTAATACAGGCAGTTTTGGATAACACAAAGATCCAAGTCCAGGTGTTCTAATTATAGAACTCTCTAGTCTTCTCAACTCCAAGGGGAAAAAAAAAAGAACTCTGCCTTTATGTACCTATGTACAGACTCTTCCCCCCTCCCCCCTGCCTCTTATGTACAGATTGTGACTCAACATTTAGTTTCTACATGATTTAAGGAAGAGATATTGGAGTGACTTTTTAAAATGTATTTAAAGGGGCTAGGGAGATAGCTCAGAGGCACAAGTGCCTGCCTGGCAAGTGCAAGGTCGTGAGTTTGATCCCTGGTCCTGCATAAATAAATAAATAAATAAATAAATAAATAAATAAATAAATAAATAAATGTATTTAATACTGCATTTTATATTACTAATATAGTATATAATGAAAATATGGATTGTAAATCAAACCTTAACTTTTCCACTATTCCACTACTGTTGCTGTGCCAGTGACTTAAACTTTATTAACCCTAGATTCCTTATTTTAAAATTAGAATATTCTGAGCATGCTGGTACACACCTATAATCACACACTTAGCAAGCTAAGACAGGAGGGTCACTGTAACTTCCAAGCCAGGCTGAACTATATAGTGAAACTTTGTTTCAAAAAAAAGAATAGTGCCTATACCTTAAAGTTTCTAGAAGTACTAAATGAGATAATATACATAAAACATTTTCTGTGCTATATTTCGGCATATATTTGCATCAAATTTCATTTTCAGTAAATGACAGCTAATTTAGTATAATCCTTTTTTACAGTTAATTCTGAGAAGTCTGGCTTATACTAATTATTAGTAGTTGCAATTCTATAAATTAATTTTTAACCTGTCATTTTTTTCAGAGAATTTATAAACTCCTGAGATTGTATGCAAAATTTTCAATATATATAGTTTTCAAAACAGCCTGTTCATGACAAAGTCATCTATTTTCAAAGTAGTACCATGCCCCAAAACTGAAGAGCCATTGTTGTAAAAACTGTATTCTTTTTTTTAAAAAAGAACATACAAAATGATTTAAAACAAAAGAAAAAGCTATTAACAAATGATACAGAATTTCACTATGCAAAATAATAGGAATTTGACAGTGATTGCTGTATTACATGATATTGTCTTCAAATTAGCTGTTTAGATTACCAGATAAAAACATCCAAAATTGCTTTTTAAGAGAAGGTGTAAGAGGGCCAGCCAAATAGCTCAGTAGATTAAAGCACCTGTAAGCAGGCACATGGGCGAGGCCCCAGGGTGCACTGAGATGGCAATTGAGACTGAGCATGGTGGTGCATGCCTATAATCCGAGCTCCTGGGAGGCTGCAAACAGGCAGATCACTGTGATTCTGATCTGGTAGTGAGACCCTGAAACCCTGTAGACCCTTCCCTAAAAATACCAAAAAAAAAAAAGTATGAGAAATTAAAAGGAAGAGGAAAAAAATTTAAGCATTAACAGCTCCCTTTCAATAGACCAGCAGGTATCAGCAGAACAATTATCCTGCTATGTAGCTAGCTATCCTGCATATATTCATAAATATATATTTTTCTTATCTCTTTCTTTTTTTTTTTTTTTTTTTGTGGGACCAGGGTTCAAACTAACAACTTACACTTGCCAGGCAGGCACTTGTGCCGCAGAGCTATCTCCCTGGACCCTTCATAAATATATATTTTTCATTTCTTTCTTTTGTCTTTTTTTCTCCCACTTTTTTCTTTCCCTTTAACAGTATCCTGCCTTTCAGATTTTATTCTTTCAGGTTGTTATACTAGCAAGACATGTAGGTCTGATTTATTTCACTTACCAGTGTAGTCTCTAGTTGCATCCACTTACCTATAAAAGCTTTGAGTTTATCTTTTTTTTTTTTTTTTTTTTTTTTTGTGGCTGCATGTACCAAGGATCAAACCGTGATCCCTCCACTTTGCCTAAGCTTACCTAAGCAGGCACTTTTTACCACTGAGCTATCTCCCGGCCCCAAGTTTTTCTTGTTTTAATAGTTGAGTAACACTCTGTTGTGTAAAAATACCACATCTGAGAAATACAGTTCCTAAATTGATGGGCATTTGGGTTGTTTGCAAGATTTAACTATGACAAACTGCACTGCTATAAACATGGGTGCACATATATTGCTATAGTGTGATGTTTTCATTTTGTTTGGAAAAATACTCAAGAGAAGAATAGCTGGGTTGAGTAGGACTTCTAATTGGAGCTTTTTGAGGAATTTCCACACTGATTTCCATAGTGGTTGTACCAGTCTGCACCCTCACCAACAGTGGAAAAGGATTCCTTTTTTCCTACAACCTCTCCAACATTTGTTATTGGTTGATAGCCATTTTTTCTGGGGAAAGACGGAATCTCAGTGTTGTTTTAATTTGCATCTCTTGACTGACCAGTGATACTGAACATTTTTCATACATTTATTTGCCATTTACATATTGTCATTTATGAGGTGTATATTCATCTCAGGTGCCCATTTTTGGATTAGATCTTTAAACTTGGGGGCCCTGTTTTTGAAATTCTTCATATGTTCCAGATAGAAGCCTTTTGTCAGAAATATAGTTAGCTATAATTTTTCCTAGTTAATGGGTTTTCTTTTTATTCTGTTAGTGGTTTCTTTTGACATACAGAAACAGAAAGATATTCCTTGCTCCCCTAGAAAGGAGGAACCAACATTGTGAAAATGGCCATACTCACAAAATTGTTACAGAGATTCAATGCAATCCCAATTAAAGTACCATTAGTACACCACACAGATCTAAGAAAACATTCCTAAAATTCATCTGGAACCTGAAGAGACCCAGAATATCAAAATCAATCCTAGGCAACAAAGGAAATGCAGGAAGCATCACAGTTCCTGACTTGAAATTGGACTACAAAGCTACTGTGATAAAATTAGCATGGTACTGGCAAAAAAACAGACCTGAGGATCAGTGGAATAAATTAGAAGATGCAGACACAACTACAAACACATTCAGCCACCTTATCTTTGACAAAGGAACTATACATGCACACTGGAAAAATGATGACCTCTTTAATAAATGGTCCTGGAAAAGCTGGCTTTCCACATGCCAAAGGCTAAAATTAGTCCCATATCTATCACCATGCACAAAGCTACAGTCAAAATGGATCGAAGATTTAAATAGTAAAACTGAAACACTAAACCTTCTGGAGGAGAAAGCAGGTAGAAATCCTAAAGACATGAGGGCATGTAGAGAGCTCATGAACAAAAATCAGACTGCATGGGAAATACCTCAAAGAATCAGCAATTCAGATTTCATCTTTTTAACTCTTTATTCTTAGAGCCTACTTACTTTTTATTATAAAGTTTTCTTGTAATCTGAATACCACCCATCATCTCTTATTAAACCAGACATATGTCAAGCACTTTAACAATATGATGTAGGCACTGGGCTTGTCACCATTGTAGAGAAGAGCAAATGAGCCAGAGTGAGATGACCAGAGCCCATGTGGCCAGGGCTAGGGTTGAGGGAGAACCTGAGTTCTATATGCAGCACTGTCAGTACTACACTTCTATAGCCCAGAATTCCACACACTTGAGTTTCTTCTTTTTATAATTTAAATAATTCCTGTTCATTCTTTCAAAGATAAAATTACAGATATGTAAGTTAAAGAAAGTGGGTCTTTCAGTTACCAAAGAGCATTACAGAGCTGGAGCTGAGGGCTAGAGGATAGAGGTGATACTTGGTAGCAACTCACATTTAGTTTTGTTGTTCTTACTGAGTTTGGTGTGGTGTGGTATGGTGTGTGGTTTGGTCTCACTTTGTAGCTTAGGTTGAACTCCATCCAGTTTGGGGTTTTTCTTAGCCTCTTGAGTGCTGGGATTATAGGCATGCAATACCACATTCAGCTCTTTCTGCACTTTTTGAACCATCTGAACGTATTATTCGCTCAGAAAACAAATTGCATTCTTCTGAACCATCTCCCTTCCAAAATATAGCTAAAGCCAACCTGTCTCAAATGTTCCTGTAGAAAGTAGATTCCCAGAGAGCCCAGCTATGGGGGCCAGCATGGAGGGCTGAGGACATGAGACAGTGGATCTGGTGTGCCAGACTCTGATCCCAGCCTCAATTGCTCCCCAATCACCTTGACCTCCCCACTTGACCGATGCACCTGTTCTCTGCATCTGCGCTACAGACACACACCCCAGCCACCACCTCCAGACCTATTGCTATAGAGCCCACCTGTGTGTCAGTAAACAACAGCTGAAGCTAAAAGAAAGTCTTACACATAGTAGAGCATTGTAGAACTAATGAGTACACAGTTAACAGATATGGTGAGTGGATATTAACAGTACAAATTTGATTATCTGGGTAGAACTGTGTGTTACTTGTACCTTCTAACATTGTTTTAAAATACATTTTATCTCATATTTGTTAATTCACCTCGGGAAGGTGTATACTTTTTTTTTTTTTTTTTTAGGACTGGGATTCGAACTCACGACCTTGCACTTGCCAGGCAGCCACTTGTGCAATGGAGGTGTATGCATTTTATAGGGATGTAATAGTCACTCATATGTGTAAAAAAAAATTCCCTTTGCAGATGGAAACAAATGTATATTCAAACCACTATATGATTTGCTTTTTTCCATTTAACGTATTTGGTTTTTTGTATGTTAGGTCTGTCAAAACCAAAATTTCAACAAATTCAGTTTTCAAGATCTTAATGGATTTTATTGGTGCTTCATAAACTAGGTGGCATTTGGTTTAAAAGGAGGAAAGATTTTGGGTGAGTGAATGCAGGGCCTAGACTTCACAGGCAAATTTAAAAGAAAAGAAAAGAAAGAAGGAAAGAAGGAAGGAAGAAAAGAGAAACAAAGAAAGAAAGAAAGAAGCTGAAGAAAATAAAAAGCAACAGACACAGATTGGTCACTTCAAAGTTGCTTTTGTGTAGAACTATGAGCGAGATCTTGTTTGTTTGATGAGATTTGGCTGTGGCCTCTTTTCTCATCTCTCAGAAGCTCAACTTATGCAGTAAACAAGTTAGGTTTCTGTTTTGTACCTTGGCATGAGTAACTTCATTTTGAGTGCTGTCATCTCTTTATGGGGTATATGTATGTGTTTTTTTATGGAAAATTTTGTTAGTTTCTACATAGTATTTCACTATATAGGTATACTATACAATGCTTTCAAATTATTCCTAATGTTTCATTAAGAACAATCCTGTAATAAAGATCTCTGTTCTTTGTTGTTTTTCATACAAGCCAAGCATGCTGCTGCCTCACATCTAGCGCCTCATTAGAGTCCTCTTCTGGGTAGCTGCCTGTCTTACTAATTTCTTCAATTTCACTTTCCTCACATGTTTCTCACAGTATAATGCCCTAGTTCTCTTTCCCTTCTATCACTAATGCACTGTTCATTTAGGTAACTTGTTTATTATTTGTCTCCTTCAGTAGAATATAAACTCTGTGATGGCTTGGATTTTTGCCTAGTATAGTATCTGGCATCTAGTTGGTTCTTTATGTCTTTTGAGTGAATGAATAGATAAATTTGGCATTAGTAGCCCTTAGTTAGTGAGAAACAGGTTTTTTTCAAAGCTACTTTCATTTGTGCTGCTTAGTGTTAGGTTGACAGATAAGAGGTTTTGTTTGTGTATGTGTTTAATAATCCTGTTTCAAAGGGCTGGCCAGATAGCTCAGTGGACTAAAAGCACTTGCTTAGGCAGAGCGCAGTGGCCAGGGTTCAATCTTCAGCATGCTGTGCCAGCCCTGACCCCAGGACGTGCTGAGATGGCGACTGAGACTGGGTGTTGTGGTGCACGGCTGTAATCCCAGCGCTTCAGAGGCTGAAAACAGAAGAATCACTATGAGTCTGATCTGTGTAGTGAGACCCAGTAGACTGTGTGTTACATACATAAAAAAATAAAATGTTATTTCAGAGTTTCAAAAGTAAAGTCCCATAACATGCTTTATTAGATACTGTTTTAGGCTTAACCTGGGCTTTGTTGTATAGCTGGAAAAATACTCAATGTGGGACTTCGTGAACCTGAGCTCTAGCCTGCTTAGGCTGCTCACTTGGGTGTTTGACTTTGTATAAGCCATTTACTAGGTTTGGATGTTCTTCATTCTGTTTGAAAACATCTGGGAAGATAATAACTGATGTTCTCTCCTATCTCATGACACTTTGATTTGAGAAGCTCTCCGGTGTTTTTGGTATTATTTAAAAATCACTAGTTGTCAATTTTCCGGAGTAACTAATTTTTGAAAGTTGGGTTTTATTTCAGATAATTAGGCATATGCACCCTTCAACATTCCTTTACTTTGGTCCCTGTAGCTATCAGATATTGTGAAAAATGTCAGTTGATTAAACCCGATCGGACCCATCACTGCTCAGCATGTGACACGTAAGTAGTACTACTTTTCCTTTCATTTGTACCAAGTACCAAAAATTGGCAGGAGAAGGAACATTAAATGTGCTTTTAAATTAGCACGTATTTCATCCTTAGCTATTACAGTATTTGCTAAGTATGCAGAGCTAACAGAATACTTATGGGCACTGAAATGTACCCAGAAGTACCCTTCAGTATCAATTTTTCTACTAGTTAATAGAATTTCCCTAGCCTTAAATATGCTTTCTGTGCTTGTGTTCAACATTCATAAGTTAATCTCCATCAAAAAGATAGTGATTTTCTGGATTTAAACGGCTATAATAGGGAAACTGGGGATATAGCTCAGCAGCACAGTGCCTGCCTGGCAAGCACAGGTCCTGAGTTCATTTCCTGGGGTGCTCAGTGGCACAAGTGCCTGCTGGGCAAGTGCAAGGTCCCAAATTTGATCCCCAGTATTGAGGGAGAAAAAAAGAAAAAGATGAAAGACCATAATGATAGTTTCCTTGCTTTTTAGTATTGTTGGGGTTTTTTGTTTTGTTTTTAATTTTTTTTTAATACTTTATTTATTTGGCACAGGGTCTTGCTATGCAGCTAAGACTCATAGTGATTCTCCTGTCTCAGCCTCCCCAGTGACAAGATTACAGCTGTGTACCACCAAGCCTGGTTTCGGTGGTTCCAGAGCCTGCACTGCATGTGGTACCAGGGCTCAAACTCAAGTCCTTGCACTTGCCAGGCAGGTCCTTAGACCACTGCGCTATCTCCCCAGCCTAGTAGTATTCATATTAGAACTTTAAAAGCAAAACACAGTTTTACAACTATTTTCAACTGTCATCTTCACATTTCCCCCAGAGAATCTTGAAAGACTTCAGTCCTTATGCAGTGTGAGAAAGTAATATAATAAGTAGATTGTATCTCAGCTAGTCTGGACTTTTAGTTAGACAAAATACTTAGCAGAAGTTAGGTTACTCATTTGTATAGTATTTGGGATCATCTATAACTTAATATTATATAAATTTAGGTTACATACACTGCTAGGGAGGCATATTTTGAATTTTGTTTCGTT
>PVKN010021119.1:0-15650 GCA_004027915.1 Capromys pilorides
GTCTCCTGTATTTGGTTTGGGTGGGCTTCGGCCCTGTGACTGCATCTTACTCCTTGCTATCATTTTGTATGGCAGTGATCTCTGTACTTTGGCGAAGTTATGCTGTTAGCGCCTATGAGAGTTTGCTCGGGATCCACCAAGCTTATTCCCCTCCAGTGGTGCCTAGCTGCAAGTTGCACCTTGGTCTGCTGGCTGCTGTGAGGCCCTGTGGGTCTGGACTGTGGGTGGAGTTGGAGCTCTGGAGTTGAGGAGTCTGAGGATAGAGGCAGGCTGAGGGTCCTTACCAGGCAGGCTCAGGCAGGCCGGCTGGCGCACAGGTCAGACTGGAGGGTGGATGGGCTCGGGAATGGAGCTTGGGGGAAGAGCCGGAAGAAGGAGGCAGGCTGCAGGTCCCGGCAGGCATGTGGGCCAGACAGGACTGCGGATGGGTTCAGAAATGGAGCTCAGGCGGGAAGAGCTGGAAGATAGAGGAAGGCCATGGGTCCCTACCTTGCAGTCACGCGGGTCAGACCGGAGGGCCCCAACCTGAAATACAAAGTGAGACTCTATCTCAAAAAAAAAAAAAAAATAGGGCTGGTGAGATAGCTCAATGGTCTAAAGCTCCTGTGTGGGAAAGTTTAGGCAACCACAGGGACCAGGCTCAATCCCCAGCACCACATGCTGGGCCAGCCCTACCTCCAGGGTAGGCTGAGCTGGCCATAACACAAAGGAGGCTTAAGAAACATAAAATTTTTTTAAAAAAATTTTTTTTCAAAACAAAAAATAGTCTTGGGGCCGGGGAGATAGCTCCGTGGCACAAGTGCCTGCCTGGCAAGTGCAAAGTTGTGAGTTTGAACCCCGGTCCTGCCAAAAGAAAAAATAGTCTTGAAAAATAAAAATGGAAACTTAAGAACTATTTGTTCCTCCATACTACATGATAGTGATATATAAGATAGTCACAGAAAATGACTTCTAGTATTCACAGAGTCAACATAAAATGTATATCTTGAAAATTTTTAAATTCTATACATGGTTTTAAAACTTATACATTTAAAGTTTTTTAGAGGAAATATTGTGACATCTCATGTCCATATGTTTCATATCATTCTCATCTGGCTTATTTGTTGATGGAGGAGGAAACTGCTGGGCCATGTGGCATTCCCAGTCCCATTGCCCTTGGGTAAACAGGTAAGCATCCCTAATCCAAAAATCTGAAATCCAAAATACTCCAAAATTTAAAACATTTTCATAGCCAAAATGATGCCGCAAGTATAAAATTCCACATCATGAAGCTTTGTTTCGTCTGTATAATTACTACAAATGTTATATAAAAAGAATTATCTGAAAGCTGTATTTATAAGGTGTATATAAATGAATTTTGTGTTTAGACTTGGGTTCTATTCCTAGATATCTCATTACGTATATCTAGATGTTCCAGCATTTTGAAAAAAAAAAAAAATCTGAAATCCCTAATACTCCTGGCTCAAGTATATTTGACATAGGATGTCCAATCAAACTTCTTTCTAAAATGGGCAGAGTTAGCTTTCAGGCTCCTAAGTACCTACTTCACAGGGGTCTAGAAATAAACAGAACACTGGGTACATAGGGGAGGGGCAAGTGGTTATCTTGTCTTGTCTTTGGCACTTGTCCAGATGCTTGTTATGAGACAGCTTTGTAGTCACTGAATATAGAACAAATTTGGGCAAACTAAGGACTTCCTTTTGTCGTAGCAGAGATTTTGGCATAGAAATGGCCTCTGAAAGGTGGAGAGAAGTAAGATTTGCTTGCACAGAGCCTGAGAAGGATTCTTTGTTCCCCTATATGTTTCCTCAGAATTCCTTTTAAAAAAGATTCATCAGGATGACCACGGTGACACCACCAAGACTCCTGAAGCTGGCTGCACAGAGCCTGCTGAGGAATGAAGCTTTGGCTATTGCTGCCCTGGAAGAGTTACCCATAGAGCTCTTTCCATCTCTGTTCATGGAGGCCTATGCCAGGAAATGCATCGAGACATTCAAAGCAATGATACAGGCCTGGCCGTTTGCTTGCCTCCCTCTGGGGGGCCTGATGATGGAACAGCAGCCGCAGCAGGAGATCATTCAAGCAGTGCTCAGCGGGCTTGATGTGCTGCTTTCTCAAGAGGTTCGCCCGAGGTGAGTGTTGTCTAATAATCTGAGGAGAGCCGTGGGAATTTGAGCAAGGCACAGTTGGGGTCCAGGCATAGAGTCAAAGGGTGGACCAAGGGCTTCTCTTGGTGCCAGTGAAGAATCTCAGGGAAGTCTGAGGGTCATTGCTGATATCACTCAGAGAATGGGCCTCTGAGTGTGAAGGATTGATGAAGTCACACAGGTAACTGAAGGCACGTGTTCCCACTTCTACTTAGTGGCACATGAAGATATGAGAATAGGGACAAGTAAGGATTCCAGTGGCAAAGGGAGAATCCGAGGTCTGGGGTTTGGAGTAACAGTTGAGGTCAGATGATTGCTCTGTCTGATTCTGAGGCTCCTGCTTTTATTTTCATTTTTTAATGTATTTGGTACAGTGTCTCACTAGCAGCTTGGACTCATAGTGATCTTCCTGTGTTCAGCCTCCCCAGCACTGGGATTGGAGGTGTGTACTACCATGCCCAGTTTTGGTGGCTGGCTCAGTGGGCCCAGAGGCAGGACTCCATGGCATGTGGTGCTGGGGATCAAACCCTGGTCACTGCTTGCCTATGCAAGCGCTTAATCTGCTGAGCTATCTCGCTGACCCTGACTCCTGTTTTTAATTCTGAATTACTTACCTGTTTGCCTACAGGCGTTGGAAACTGCAAGTGCTGGATTTGCGCAAGAATGCACATCAAAACTTCTGGACTGTATGGTCTGGAACCAGGATAGGTGTGTGGTCATTGGCTGAACTAGAGGCTGCACGTCCTGTGAAGAAACCAAAAGTGGATGGCTTCAAGACAGGAGCAAATCAGCCCTTTGTTCCTATGAAGGTGCTATTAGATTTGTGTCTCAAGCAGGGCAGAAATGATGAATTGCTTGCCTCCCTCATGAGGAAGGTTAGGCAGAACAAAGATTTACTGCACTTGTGTTGTAAGAAGCTGAAGATTTTTGCAGTGCCCTTCCAGAATATTAAGATGATCTTGAAAATAGTGCGGCTGGACTCTGTCCAGGATTTGGAAGTGAATTGTACTTGGAAGCTGTCTACTTTTGGAAAGTTTGCTCCTTATCTGGGCCAAATGAGTAATCTGCGCAGACTTCTCCTCTCCCACATCCTCATCACTGCCCATACTTACCTGGAGCAGGAAGAGGAGTATATCAACCAGTTTACCTCTCAGTTCCTCAGTTTGTGTCATCTCCAGGATCTGTATTTAGATTCTGTCTCCTTCCTCAAAGGCCACCTAAACAGTGTGCTCAGGTGAACATTTGGTGAGGTTTCTCTGTAGACCACAGTAGGCCTTCATTTCAGCAACAATAATGAGTATCTGCTGTGTGCCAACAACAAGTAATACAAGAGTAAAAACATTCTTAGAGGGGACTGAGGATTTAGCTCAGTAGTAGAACGCTTCCCTAGCAAACCAGAAGCCCTGGGTTTGGTCCTTGGCACCAAAACCAAAAAATAAATCTCTGAAAAATAGATGAACAAAAATATATCTCAATTCAAAAAGTCACTAGAAGTCAACACATTATCTTATCCCAAGTATGCTATCATGTAACTGCCCAAATGTTAGGGATTGTCTAGTTCATTTTCTATTGCTAAAACATAGTAGCACAGACTACTTGGCTCAGTGTTTTCTGTATGCATGTTTCCTAATAGCCTCATCCAGCATAGAGATACAAGTGGCTGGGGTCCAAAGTAGGTAGTCAGAAGGAAGCCTGAATTGAAACCATTTTCCTTTTTCTGGTCTCATTTTCTAAAATTAAATTGTCCTTATTTGTTTTTTTCTTTTTTTTTTTTTTTCTTTTGTGGAACCAGGGATTGAACTCAGGTCCTTGCACTTGCCAGGCAAGGGCTTAGTCTACTGAGCTATCTCCCCAGCCCCCCTATTTATATTAATTTAAGTTATTTTAAAAAATTTTAAGACGGTATGTATTACAGCTTGGCCTTGAACTCATGGCAGTCCTCCTGTTTCAGCCCCCCATAAAAGCTCGCTTGTTTATTGATTGGTTGGTTGGTTGGTTGGTTGATTGTCTTTTTGAGACAGGTTCTTGTTATGCAGTTCAGGCTGGCCTTGAGCTCACTTTGTAGCCCAGGCTGGCCTTGAACTCTAAATGATCCTCCTACCTCAGCCTCCCAAGTGCTCAAATTATAGGTGCGCACCACCATAGGTGACCAAGAGTTCTTAATCATGTCTCCAAAACCAAAATTCAATAATGTCCTTCCTTGCTGAAGACCTGAGTCAGGCTCTTGGGAGCATATCCTGTTGTCATTGTAATTAATACTAGCAGCACCTAAGAGGTATATGTTCTCTGCTTGACAGAAAAGTAAAAGATTTTGAGATTTTAATTATTTGACCTACACAGCAAAATAAATAATGCAGCAAGGATTCCATCTATCCTTGAACTTGCCTGAATACCTACCTCCTTTGTACAGTTGCATCCTAGGAATTGACCATAATCAGACAGATTTTGGGCTTGTCCCCTTTCCACCCACAAGGCCTAGGTCACCTTTAGTTTTCCCATCATTCCCAAGTGCTGACTTCTTTGTCTTTCCGCAGGTGTCTGAAGAGCCCCCTGCAGACACTCGCAGTGACTAACTGCCTCCTTACAGAGTCAGACTTGATACATCTGTCGCAGTGCCCAAACATGAATCAGCTGAAGGATCTGAGCCTGAATGGGGTCAATCTGATCGCTATGAATCCTGAGCTTCTCCGAGTTCTGTTAGAGAGAGTCTCCTCCACTCTTGAAGACCTGGACTTAGATGAGTGTGGGATCATGGACAACCAGTTCGTTGCCATCCTGCCTAGCCTGAGCCAGTGTTCCCAGCTCACGACCTTCACTTTTTGTGGGAACGCCATCTCCATGGCTGTGCTGCAGAATCTTCTGCTTCATACAGTTGGTCTGAACAAGCTAAGCCACGTGCTATATCCTGCCCCTTTGGAGAGTTACGATGACAATGAAGGCATCCTCCACCTGGAAAGACTTGCCCACCTTCATGCTATACTAAGGCAGATGCTGCATGATGCTGGCAGGCAGGATGTGGTCTGGTTCAGTGCCAACCCCTGCCCTCATTGTGGCGACAAGACTTTGTATGACCCAGAGCCCATCCTGTGCCCCTGTTATCTACCTGTTTAGCTGAATGCACATATTTATAGCTTTAGTGTGGGTAAATGAACACTAAAGCTCAGAATGAAAGTGCATATAGGAAGAACAGAGGCCTTAGTTCCAGATGACTTTTCAGTATATGTTGGAAAAGAAAAGTTGTTATGGTTGGGGGTCAAATGCTGATTTGGGAAAATACTTTCTGTAGAGATAAAAATACAAATTTGAATTTCTGATGAGGGCTTTTGGATTTGCCAGGTGTGTGGGGGAGTTAACTTTGTGTGTAGATTTAAAATGGCCAGAAATAAAAAGAATTTTAGTTTAAATTCTTTATTCTGTGGTATATAAATCACTTCCTTAGTTTAGGGAAGGAATATCTGATCGCTGGTTAAATGAATCATAGTAAGTCTGATGCTGCACAAGGGTCCACTGCAGGATCTCATGATACTATTTTATCATTTCCTTTCATTTGGTTTTCTCTGAGGCATTAGTTGTTCCCTTACTTATTTCTGCAGTAATGAGTCAGTGTACAGAAATTTCATCCTCAGGACCCAGATCACATAAAGTGCCTAAATAGCACCTAGAAAGGGTTCTTCATAGGACCCATCACTGCTAACTCACCTGAGGCCTTGAGGTTTCCACTCTTCCCTATTCTCTGGATCCATAAGCCTTGGCCCTTGACTGAGATATTGCTGTAGGTTCATTAGTTTAAGAACAGAGAAAATACTCCTTATGGTCATTTTGAAGATTGGTGTATTATGTAAAGCATACATCGGAGTGCCCAGATAGGGAAGTGCTCCACATAATTATTACCTGACTGATGCAAACAAAGGAAGAAAAAAAAAAAAAACATGGTATATTTTTGTGCGTTTTAATGCTATGAGACAATAGTGCCACAGAGTAATTTTTTTTTCATTATTTAGAGAATACTTCATTAGTTTTCTGTAATCAAACCCATGTAAATAAGACCTTAAATATTTAATACCGTGTTATCCCTGTACAAATGGGAAAAAAAGTTTATAAACATTTCTAGACCAACATGGCTGTTAATTTCTGTACAATGCCAACTCAACATGGTAAACTGGGATAACTTTTTCCAAAGTTGACAGCACAGTTAAAAGTTTTCAAAACTACAAATTGTATATATACCAATAATAGCAGTATGTTATGCATCAATAGCAGCAACAGCTTTTCCAGGTTATACATTCATCTGAACAAAAGTACAGACATCCAGCACACTCCATTAAAAAAAAGAGAAATGCCCAGAAAACAGCAAAGTTCTGTCACTATTGTGGTACCTGGCACCATTTTTTTTTTATTAGCTTCATAAGCATCTAGAAAGAAAACATTCTAGAGTAACATTAAAAAGAGCTTTGATAAAGCACGGTCACTACTTCGTATCATAAAGCAGGTACAAGATATTTTACGTTCTCAGAGGTATGATAAAGTACTGTCCTACATCTGTAAAGGATACAACTAAGGCATTATTTCAGACTTGATTCTACTTTTCCAGCAGAGGACCCAAAGGAGGATTTGACACAGCTCTGAAAAGAAATGCACTTTCTTAGATAGTTTTTGCTTTCATTAACGGCACAGTTTACTTACTCTCTTCATGAACACCAGCTAGAAACCCACAGTGAGTAATTTAGAAGGAATAGAAGTTTATTTCTCAAGTACAAAAGGCTGGGAAGTTCCAAGACCAAGACATCAGCCTGTCTTGTGAGGGCTTATCTCTGCTTCCCAAACGGCATCTTGTTGCTGCCTCCTTTGAAGTGGATGACCGCTCTGTCCTCACATGCAAGGATAGAAGGAAGCTGGGTCCTTCAATTACTTTGGTACAAGAGCTAATCATATTCATGAACTTGGAATAATCATGACCTCATCACTCGTTAAACTATGATCACATTTGGTATTAGTTTTCAGTGAGTCAATTCTGGGACTTCATTGGGCCTTCCCACCCATGCATGCCATGGGGGCCTCATTTGAGGATAAATTTGGCAATATTCTTTATGCAGAATTTAGTCTTCAACACCAAGGCAATGAGTTTTTGAAAAGCTGAGTTTGGCTGCAGAGAGATCTTGTTGGCAAGGATTACCCTTCCAACAGTGGGAAGTGGCGATAATCTATGGCAGGGGACCATGTATTTGAAGGCTCCTTAGGTAAATCTTTAGGTCATTAGGATGCAAGCAATGGGAGTGTAGTACACATGAGTGCTCAATGTTAATAACTCACCCTGAAAGTCCCCACACACACCACATAGGCTTGGACTTAAAGCATTTGGGCACACAGATATCACACAAGAGAATCTGAAGAGAAAAGAGACAGTGAGATCTAATGCATGCTCAGGGAATTATACAGAGGCAGAAACTCAAGGCTAGGGCAAAAAAGAAAGATCAAATAGTTTTAAATAAGTGAGAGAAAACTACTAAACAATTTCCAAATGCCAAAGAAATTGCACTGATATGGCCCAAAATTCAGATCATGTAAGAAAACTGAAACCACATTAATCTTTTATCACTACCACTACAATTAAGAAAGAGGACCTGTCCTACTAGTTCTGAAAGAAATAGCACTGGCTTTGCATCTGGCATGAAGTCGCTGATAGAAGGGTAATTTTATCTATCCTCCATCCAATTGTATATCTAATGATTTTTATGTGGAGCCCTGAAACTTGGAAAGCCTGGAGAGGCCCTAAGCTGGATTCTGATTTGGATACATTCACCACAAAGAACAAAACATCAGTATGAGGAGTCAATGTGAGGGTCCCCACTGGAGGGTGTGGGTTCACACAACTAAGAGGGCTTCATTCTCCCCAAAATAACTTGACATGTGTTTAAAGTTCCCTTGCACTTATATATTCACAGGATGAATTAGACAGTGGCCCTAAGTATCTCCAAAAGGTTTTTGACACTGAGGATAGCAATGTGTAATACTAAAACCACGCTTGGAATGCCTGCCATTCTCGTCTTTTAGATGTGTGCTGCTTTTAATGTCATATCAATTATTGCTATACTCTCCCTCAAGTAAATGTTTTTTTTTTTAAAGGGGGGGGGCGTGTAATAGGAGAGAATAAGAGACAAGGAAAAATGCCATAGGATTAACCTGCTACAATTTTGTATATGGTTAGATTTCTAATATCTATGTAAAAATGTGTAACTTTTTTGTTTTGTTTTGTATTTGTCACATTCTATAGGGATTTATTAGAATATTGATGATTGATACAAAATACTTATTCCATGTTAAATTTAAGGTGTTTGATATTCAGACAGACAGTGATGTTAAGCTCAAGAACCTATGTTATAGAGTAAGAATACCACTAAGCTTCTCTTCTGGAGGGTTAGCAACTTAAGTATGCAGACCAAAAAATTAGAGAAAAAGATGGCCTACAAGGATGACCTACAAGGCCTACAATATTTTGGCCCTAGCCCTTCAAGGTCAGTGAGGACTCAGGACACAAGAGAACCTGTGCTGTTACATCCTATAACTCGGTGGTGTCCCAAATTTTCTATTCAAGGAGATTATGGGGCCAGAGAGAAAAGGGATCAGTGATGTACAGTGCACCTAAGAAGAGTCACCTAGAGAGAAAACATTCTCTCAAACCTTCACAGAGAGCAAACTGGTCAAACAATGGCCGTGACTCATCCAGACAGCTGACAATGACAAAAGTTGTGCAAAACGCTGTACATGGCTTCAAGATCAATCCTGAGGGGATTTGACTGACTTTGTCAGATATGAAAATCACATGTTTTGTTATGTAGGTCTTGCTGTAACTTGACTTTAACCACCCAGCAGAAAAGTTTAACTACAAGGCATAAAAAGTAAAGCCAGATTAGCATGCTGAACTATAAAAGGCTCAAGTCAACTGCTTCTGACATTTCCAGTTCTGCTGATAACCTACTACTATTATGAAATATTGGACTATACATATGACTACTTTCTCTTAGTTCAGTTAGAAGAAATATTTGTACCAATAGTCTTTAAAAAACTTATGTCTGCATCTTGTACCATAAATAACTACTATGAAGAGAACAATAAGCATTGTATTGATTATTGTGGCTATCCTACTGACAGGTTGAGACTGTCTCACTGCTATTTCTCATTGAAATTAATAAAAATTTTTAAAAAGTTCCATTAGCTTTTCCACAAATAATTTGATATTCTGTTGAAGAGGACTCTATAGCTTAAAAAAAAAAAAAAAGCTTTTGGAGAAAGACAAGACCAAAAGGGAGAGTTGACCTAGTATTTTTGTTTGTTTTTTATTTATTTTTTTTTTCTTTTTAAGACAAGGTCTCACTATGCAGTTCAGGCTGGCCATGAGCTCACTTTTGTAGCCCAGTATGGTCTCAAACTCTCACTGATCTTCCTGCCTTAGCCTCCCGAGTGCTGGGATTACAGGTGTGCACCACCACACCCAGCCAAGTTGACCTAATATTTAGGCAAGGAAAATTTAGTGTAAAATGAAGAGGTGGGACCTCAGTGGATTGGAGAACAATGTGATTGCCCACAACTTTTTATGGAAAGTGTTTTGAGTCCAGGAATGTTGTATCAGGCACAAAGTATTATAGCTATGTGGAAGAACTACAAACTGAAAATGCTTGCTGTATGAATTCTGAAAGTGCCAGCCCACATTTTATTGCTAATATGAATCCGCATTTTATTGCTAATCACATACAGTATCCAGCCTGGGAAAGTAACAAAGAAATTTGGCTTGGTTTATAGTTCTGGTACAAGGCTAAACACTGCATCTGGTGATGGACTTCTTGTTGACAGACTCCCAAGGCATCATAGGGCAAGAGACAGAGCACACATGTGAACTATCTCTTCTTATAAAATCACCACAATTAAAGTCAGATGTGGAAGCATATACCTGTAATTATAGCACTCAGGAGGCTGAGGCTGGAGGTTTGCTATGAGTTTGAAGCCAGCCTAGACTACTTTTATGATTTGGATCTAGATGACCCTCCAAAGCATTATGCAGTTGTCTTTGTTACTGTTTACTCGTTGCTGGGATAAATACCCGACACTCAAAATAAAGGAAGGAAAGGTTTACTTAGCTCACAATTGCTGGAGGTTTCAGTCCATATTCAGCTGGCCCAAGGCTGAGTGGGACAGGGCAGAGAGCATCCAGTTCATGGCAGCGGAACAGCAAAAATCACAACAGAGGGTGCAGAGAGCAACAGCCACTGTCTGTCTCTCTGTCTCTCTTTATATTACATTCAGACTCTCTGCCTTAGCCTATCCACCTTAGGCCACACCACCCAGCTGTACTCAGACTGATAACCTTATCAGTACTAAAACACATAATCCCAGTGGGTCAAGAGTCAAGTAATCCCAGCAGTACTCAGACCCATAGTCCCATCAGTACTGAAACATAATTCCAGTGGATCATGACTCAAGTCTCAAACTCTAGAAGTCCCCACCCCATGATTGCATGAGGCTTTGGGGGTAAACTAGACATAAACCATAACAGCAGTTATGGCGTGAACTTCTAGAGGTTTTGATTGATTCATGGTGCAGTACTGGGATTATGGGCATGAATGCTACATCCGCCTTGGGGTAGGTAGCTTGCAGACAGTATAAGAGAGGGAAAGAGGCTTGCTCTCTGCTGCCCCTCTCCCTTGTGCCCTTGCTGCTTTTGCTGTTTTCTGATGCCTTAAACTGTTGCCCCTGTGCCACATGCCACCCTGCCTTGGACCCAGTGGATTAGTGACTAAAACCTCCACAAACTGTGAGCTACATAAACCTTTCCTTCCTTAATTTTGAGCATTGGGTGTTTTGTCTCATCAATAAGAGAATAGTAACCAAGATTGTAAGTTTAAGGCCAGCGTGAACTACATAGCAAGATCCTGTCTCATGAAAGCCAAAAGCCATACATACATGCACGCATTCATACATACATACATACATACATACATACATAACCACTACTAAATGGTAAAGTTTTATCCTTGAATACCTTACATAATCCTAATTACATCTCAAAGGCCCCATCTCCCTCTTTATGTATCGTAATGAGGATTAACCTTCAACATATGTTTTAGAGGAAGTAAACCATATTGAATCCATACCAGCTAGGATTGATGGGAGATACAGCAGCATGTAAAGAATCTTTTTGTCTCAGACATTCCCATGTTTTTTATTCTTATGATTTGATAATCAGTTCCAGTCCAAGTCTATGCATTATGCCTAGTCCAAAAATTAGAAAGCAGCCTGAGTTGATAGCTTATTGGTTTAGTTCATTTGTGTTGCTACACCAAAGCGTCTATGAATCGGTAATTTGTGAAGAACAGAGGTTTATTTCTCAGAAATAAACTGTACCTCTGAAGCCATTTTTATTTATTTATTTATTTACTTATTTATTTTTATGGTAGACAGGCACTTATGTCACTGAGCTGTCTCCCCAGTCCCCTTATGCTGTACCTTTGAAGAGATGGATCTATATTTTCATAACTTCCTTCCTGGATGGATTCATAACCTCACCTTCTTTCTCTTAGGTCATTTCCACCAACATATTGGTGGAGAGAAAAATATTTCCATACATGCTCTAAAGAGTCAATGTAGATCAGGACAGAAACAAATTCAGATTTTTATGTAATTCCTATTGCCTAAACAGTCTTACTGCCCACTAAGTAAGAGCCTATGCTATGCAGCTGAATACCTTGCATAATCCTAATAACATCCCAAAGGCCCCATCATATTGAAGTGGTAGGTGATAACTTGAAGTGTAAGCCATGGTGGGAAAGTTCTAGATCTCTCATTTATATGATAACAAGTATATAAAGGTTTAGTAACCATTTCATATATGCTATGTCATTTGCTAAGTGTCAAGGGTACGTGAGATATAATAACATAGTAACCCCAGCCTCCCAATACTTGAGAGGATATGAGGGCTTAAGGAATTGGTCATTATGAGGGTGGACCATAAAGTGTGATCATGAGCCTCTGTAGATGCGCTCCACCCATTTGCATTCGTGGCACCTTTCTATGGAAACTTCAAGGAATACAATGTATGCAACAGAGTCCAGGAAATTAGACAGCAGCCTGAGTTTACAGCTTATTGATTTAGTCCATTTGTCTTGCTGTGACAAAGTGCCTATGATTGGGTAATTTATGAAGAACAGAAATTTATTTCTCACCATTTTGGAAGATGAGAATTCCAGAATCATAGTACAGCATATCTAGGGTCTAGTGAAGACCCATTTTTGCTTCTTCACACTGTATCTTCATGTGACAGAAGAAAATTGAAGGCAAAAATGATTAGCATCATGGGAAAATGTTCTTGTAAGGGCATTTCTCTATCTGTGACAACAGGTCCCCTGTAGCATAATCACGTGCTAGAGAGGCCTTATCTCTCTTGTTTTCTTTTTTTGGTACTGAGAGTTGAACTCAGTACATTGCCCTTGCCAAGCTTGTGCCACTGAGCGATATCCCTGGCTCAGGCCTGCCTTCTTAATACTATCACAATGGGCTTTAAATTTCAACATGAATTTTGGAAGGACACATCCAGACCATGGAACTCCTCTGTTGTAGAATTTTTGAAGTGAAATAATGATTACCACTTTAAGCTAAATCCATTTAATTCTAAGAGCATACTTGAGAAATATTATTTCTGCCTCACTGATAAGAAAAAGACTAAGAGAACAAATATATGAGGCTCTATCAGGCAACCCAGGCCATTTAGATTGAATATTTCCCCTTAAGATCCTTATGAGTGGTCATAATACTAAGTGTTGTCTAGGATTCCAAAGCACCAAGCTATGACGCTATTTGGTACTTTGAATGTTGAGTGTCCCACTAGGACAATAATGATCCCAATGGACAGTAATGTTTTACAGTTCACTCTTTTGTTGTTGTTGTTATTGAAACTGTTTCATTGTATAGCCCAGGCTGGCTTCAAACTTCCAGCAATCCTCCTGCCTCAGCTTCCCAAGTGCTGGGATTATAGGTGCACATCACCATGCCCAGCATTTAGTTCACTCTTCAGCTGCATTTAACACTAGAAAGTATTTTTTCTTATTTATTATAACATTGATTTGGTATAGAGTATATTGAATCACTCGCTGTTAATTCTTTGCCAATGAAGAAAATCAAGTGCAAGAAGCTGAATCATTGGTGGAAGCTTAACTTCTGTTGACCAGCCAAATACACAGGAACTTGTTAAGAAAACTTGGTTTCTTCACTTCTATGATAAACATGTATCTAGATATTTAAGTGAGGGTCTGGCGTATAGCTCAATGGCAAAACACCTTCCTGGCAAGTGCGAAGTCCTGAGTTTGATTCCTAGTACCAAAATAGAAAGATTTAAGTGAAAATTAGGTGGTATTAGGTGTATTTTTGTTACTATGTTCAAATGCCTCCCATGTCCAGGTTAAAAGAGAAAATGCTTTTGGCTCAGTGTTTCAGCAGGTTCTGTTCATGGGTAAATGGCTCCACTGCTTTGGGCCTATGGTGAGGCGTAAACAGCATGGTGGAAGCACACATTGGAGGCGCAGTTGTCTCCTTGTGGCACCCTAAAATCAGAGACAGAGAACAAGAGAACTAGAGACTAAGGGACCAGGAACCAGATTCGGTCCCCAGGGTCACTCCCTCATCTCACCTAGCATGCAAAGAAATGGGCTTCATTAATTTCCTAGGTGTCTGTCAGGCCACTCAAGTTAACAACGAAGGTTATAAAATGCTGGCAATGGTGCATTATGAGGGAAATTATGCCCCACTGCCAATTCAAATAGTGAATCTTAAATCCAAATAGCCTTAGAATTTCTAGATAGAGGGGGCTGAGGAGATAGTTCAGTAGAATAAGCACTTGCCTGGCAAGTACAAGGATCTGAGCTTAATCCCTGCTTCCACAAAAAAAAAAAAAAAAAAGAATTTCTAGAAGAGTCTAGAGGTGATCATGGTAAAATGAGTTCAACTGGTAGGCACCAGCCCAATATGGCTGGTGTTCTTGTAAGAAGAGAATAGAATATAGACATGCACAGAACAAAGTTCATGTGTGAACACCGCAAAAAGATGACTACCTGATAGCTAAATTGACTTTAAAAAGAGAATTTCGGGGCCGGCGAGATGGTTCAGTGGTCTAAAGCGCCTGCTTAGGAGGGCTCAGGCAACTGCGGGGACTGCAGTTCGATCCCCGGCACCACATGCTGCGCCAGCGCCACCACCAGGGCAAGCTGAGCCAGCCACAAAATAAATAAATAAAGAAACAAACAAATACAACAAGCAAACAAATAAATAAATAAAAATAAAAATTTAAAAAAAAATAAATAAAAAAAAATAAAAAATAAAAAGAGAATTTCATTTTCTCTGAAGAAGGCAAACATACCAATACTTTGATTTGGATTTATCATCTTTAGCATTGTGAGAACATAATTGTGTACAGCTCACTGATAAAGAATCGTGAGAATATACATGTATATTTATCTTTTAGTATATATTTTACTGTAGTTTTTTTGAAAAAAGCAGTTAATGTTTAGAATTTTCACTTTAACTAACTACATGCTGATATCTGCAATCTGAGCAAGTATGTCAAGGACAGCAATGTGTAATACAAAACCCATGGTTGAACACCTCTCATCTAGATCTTCTAAATGTGTATTGTTCCTAATGTCTTATTATTATACTATCTTGAAAATAAATTAAATCAAAAAAGACAAGGACGCCAGGCATGGTGGTGCGCACCTATAATCCCAGCACTTGGGAGGCTGAGGCTGGAGGATCAGTGTGAGTTAGAGACCAACCTGGGCTACAACAGTATGCTCAAGGCCAGCCTGTACTGCATAGTGAGACCCTGTCTCAAACAGACAAAAAAAAAAAAAAAAAAAAAGACGAGGAAAAAAATTAAGATTTCTTGAAAGCAAGCATCAATATTCAATTATTTTCCAATCTCTATAATTATATCTGTTAATCTGAGCATCAGATTTTAAAATAAAAATAGATAATATGTGAACTACTGTTTATTTTTTTTTATTAGTCAAGTATGAGTATGGGGGGAGATAACGTTAATCAATTTAACAACAATCCACAACCATCAGACCAACTTACAGCCATTGTTAGACATTCCTGTAAAAAATATATAACATATGTATTCTTGTATGTCACTCTGTTTCTTTTTTTCTATTTGTTTTTGCTTCTGTTTTTCTCTCAAAAATATAATTAAAAATTAAAAGAAGAAAAGGAATCACAATTATTGTTTTCTGAAAAAGGGAGAGAAGATATACTGTACTGCCAACATTCTTGATGACACAATAATATTGTTAGAAAAACATTGACATCAATGACTTGAGTCAAAAATATATCTGGACAAAAAAATCCTGCTTTAGAGTGAGTGTGGTGGTGTGTACTTGTAATCCCAGTTCTTAGGAGGCTGTAAATTGGCGACACTATGAAACTAATCTAATAGTGAGACCCTGCAGACTCTTTCCTAAA
>PVKN010021120.1:0-15654 GCA_004027915.1 Capromys pilorides
AAAGGGGTCTAAAAGGTAGTTGAGTTACAACTGTTATTCCTTTAAAAAGCTTATAAATTTACCTATTAGTTCACATGCTCATGCTTTGATTTCACATGTTTAATCCCTTAAAAAATTTGTCATCTCCTAAAAGATACCAAAACCCATGTAATCATACAGATAAAAGCTATAGCAAATATGCTAGATTACTTTTACTGGGATGCACCAGATTTTTGTCTATAGAGACATATTAATTGGGGCCTTAATAACTATCTCCACCTCATACAGCCCAGGTGAGCTGAGCCTTCTTGGGGTTTCCTGCCTCATTAAAAGGAAAGCTATCTTCACGTTGATGCAGGAAGAAAAAACTGATTTGGGGTGGATGACCTCCAATAGGGAACCTCCAAATGATATAGGGAAAACTGATCTCTCAACCTGAAAAGTATCTAGGATGAGTTCATGTTCTCTAAAACTGAAGAATAAATTTTAGGAGCAAACGGAGGTAATGAGCAGAACATATTTATTGAGGGAAAGAAAGCTTCTGTCTGAGAGAGAGACAGGAGGGGTGTCCCAAGTGAGTGTCCCCAGGAAGCTGTCTCTTCCAGGGACTTTTATAGAGGAAAATCACATTGTGAGGTGGGTCTAAAGTTGTGGAGAAGACATGAGAATTCGCTTAGGTGGGAGTGAGGTGGGACAAAACTATGGTCAACCAATGAGATTACAAGCACCATTGCTCAGGTAAAGTAGATTAAAATCAGGATCCAATGGAAAAGCAAGTCATGTAGCAAGCAGGCAAGAATATAGAGTAAGGTCTCTTCCTGTTGGGCATGGGCTGGTGCTTTTTCAAGATGATACCTACTTAGAATATCAATCCCTGATGCTCACCCTTAAGTATGTAGTTGTTTTTGTTTACTCTTGTCCTGAGATCTGGCCTGCAGCGGAGGAGTGTCTATCTCTAGTTGTAAAGTCACCTTGTCTTCATGTCGTCCTTGAGGGCCTGGCCCTGTCTGACTGCCAATAATATTTCTATCTAATTCATCTGCCTACAACAATGTTCCTTGGACAGGGATGATTGTCCTCAAAGATGCTTCCTCTAACAGTCTAATCCTATGTCAGGAAATGCACTACAGGGGCAGTTTCCATCACATTCCTTGAGTAGGACTGCCTGCAGGAGGCTTTAAAACCAAAAAGTTATATCTTTCTCAGTATATCCAAGATATCTAACACAAGCTACAGAAGTTAGAAGGGCTTACAGGAATGAATTTGAGTTGAAATAGTAGAAAAGATACAGAATGGAATTATAGATAAAAAATAAAAATGGTGATACTAGCAACCTACAGGAATGAAGGCCAATTGGGAAACAAAAGTTATGCTTCAAAAAATTTCTGGTAGCTGAATCAGATAGAAATATTATAGGCAGTTAGGCAGGGCCAGGCCCTTAAGGACTACAGGAAAGACAAGGTGACTTTACAACTAGAGACAGACACTCCTCTGCCATGGGCCAAATCTCAAGATAAGAGTAAACAAAAGCAACTACATACTTCCCTAGAGATGGGCATCCGGGACTGATATTCTAAGTAGGTATCAATCACCTTGAAAGACCCCAGTTGAGTCACTAACCCAACCCCAACCGAACCCCCAACAGGAAAAGACTGGATTTAATCTATTTTACCTGAGCAGTGGTGCTTGTAATCTCCTTGGTTGACCACAGTTTTTTCCCACCTCATACTCACCTAAGCCAGTTCCCATATCTTCTCCACAACCTTAGACCCACCTTGTCACATGGTTTTCCTCTGTAAAAGTCCCTGAAAGAGATAGTTTCTGGGGGACAACTTGCTCAGGCCTCCCTCCTGTTCCTTTCTCTGACAGGAGCCTTCTTTCCCCCAAATAAATCTATTCTTCTTATAACCTCTGCTTGTTCCTAAAATTCATTCTTCAGTTTTGGAGAACACAAACTCATCCCAGGTACTATTCAGGTTGGGGATGATTTTTCCCCTATATCATTTTGGAGGTCATCCACCTGGGATCAGTTTTTTGTCCCTGTATCAAAATGTCCAAAGCTGCTAGAGAGGAAAAAAGAAAGCATGCATGATGGAGTCAAGAGGAAGTTTCAGATTGAGGTGGTCATGGATCTTTGCCTGTCAGCCTGAGGGAACCCATGTTAACTGCCAACATAAGGAGAAATCCTGTTAAACTTTTAGTAGATGCTCATACGGATGTGTCAGTAGTTACCCAGCCAGTGGCCCCACTTGCAAACTGGAAAGTATTCAGTGTTTTCCCTATTTCTGGCAATTCATGTTCCCAAAATAATAGTAGAGTTGGTGAGACATAAAAGGCCAGTTTACTTGAGACAATACCCAATAACCATGGAAGATTTTTTAAAAAGGGATTAAACCCCATACTTAAGAGACCTCTGCTAATAGACCTACAAAACATTATCTTCCAGATCCTTCCACTAATAGCTGTCCAAAATATTAGATATAAAATCGATGGTATGAAAAATGCTGAGGTCTCTAGACCCTATTGTTGTAAGCAGCTGAATTAGATAGAAATATTATAGGCAGTCAGACAGTGCCAGACCCTCAAGGACAACATGGAAGACAAGGTGACTTTCAAACTAGAGACTGACACTCCTCCAACATGGGCTAGATCTCAAAACAAGAGTAAACAGAAGCAACTACATACTTCCTTAAGGGTGGGCATCAGGAATTGATCTGCTAAATAGGTATCAACCACCTTGAAAAAAACTGGAAAGAGTCACGAACCCAAGCTCAATATGTGGTGTTCTTGCTGCATGCTATGTGACTTGCTTTTCCATTGATCCCAATTTTAATCAATGTTACGTGAGCAATGGTGCTTGTAACCTCATTGGTTGACCATAGTCTTTGTCCCACCTCATACCCACCTAAGCGAGTTCCCAAGTCTTCTCTATAAAAGTGCCCAGAAGAGACAGCTTCCTGGGGGACACCCACTCGAGACCTCCCTCCTTTCTCTCGGACAGGAGCTTTCTTTCCCTCAATAAATATGTTCTGCTCATTACCTCCATTTGTTCCTAAAATTCATTCTTCGGTTTTAGAGAACACGAACTCGTCCCAGATACTTTTCAGGTTGGGGATCGGTGTTCCCTATATCATTTGGAGGTTCCTTATTGGAGGTCATCCACCCCAGATCAGTTTTTTCTTTCTGCATCACTCTCTTTGTCATCTTTATTACTGTTTACTTGGTAAAAATCATTTTGACTGCATTCATAATTATCAAAAACAATTAAACATACATATTAGCCCGTGTACATTTAATAGTTTCTTTGGCATTGTCTTTAAAGGGATTCTATTTATCCAAGATAAGAATGTCTGGTGTTTATTGAGGGCCTTTAGATAGAACCTCTGGAGAGTATCTCTGACTGCCAGTTCACAACTAAGATCACTTTCAGCCTGAAGAAGCCAGAGCAGTCATCACCCATGGTTTCCTCAAGGCAGTTCAGGTTACTTCTTCAGAGGGGGGAATGTTGTAGGCAGCTGAATTAGATAGAAATGGTATAGGCAGTTAGTTAGGGCCAGGCCCTCCAGGATGACATGGAAGACAAGATGACTTCACAACGATAAACAGACACTCTTCTGCCATGGGCCAGATCTCAAGACAAGAGTAAACAAATACAGCTACGTACTTCCCTAGAAATGAGCATCAGGGATTGGTATACTAAGTAGGTATCAATCACCTTGAAAGAACCCAACTGAGCCACTAACCCAACCCCCAACAGGAAGAGATCTTGTTTGGTACTCTTGCCTGCTTGCTATGTGACTCGTTTCCCCGTTTGGTATTAGATTTAATCTAATTTACCTGAACAATGGTGCTTGTAATCTCATTGGCTGACCATAGTTTTGTTACATCTCATACCCACCTAAGTGAGTTCCCATGTTCTCTGCCACCTTAGACCCATCTCATCACAAGGTTTTCCTCTATAAAAGTCCCTGGAAGAGACAGCTTTCCGGGGACCACCCACTTGGGACCCCCTTCCTGTCCGTCTCTCAGGCAAGAGCTTTCTTTCCCCTAATAAATATAGTCTGCTCATTAAAAAAAAAAAAAAAAGACTTGTTCCCTAAAACATATCTCCAAAGAGAGGCAACCTCAGAGTGGCCAGCTTTTGGATCAGCTGGTTTTTCCTTTCTTTAGTTTTCTTTCTCTTTTTTTTTTTTTTTTTTTTTTTTTTTTGAGACAGGGTCTCACTCTGTAGCCCAGCCTGGCCTCAAACTTTCAGTAATCCTTCTACCTCAGTTTCCCCAGTGCTAGGACTACAGGTGTGCACTACCACACTTTGCTCTTTTTGCTTTTCTTTCTTTCCCCTACTCCCCCCATCCCACCTCAAGGTAACAGGGCTGCTTTTGTGACACTAATTTATACTCCCTTTGGTTAAAATGTTGGCTTTTTATTTTGACCCTAGCCCATCAAGGTCAGTGATGACTCAGGATCTAAGAGAACCTGTACTGGAACATCCTATAACTCAGAGGAGTCTCAAATTTTCTGTTCAAGGAGATTATGGGACCACAGAGGAAAGGGATCAATAATGTATAGTGTACCTAAGGAGAGTCACCTACAGAGAAAACATTCTCTCAGGCTTTCACAGAGAGCCAATTGGTCAAGCAACGGCCATGACTCACCCAGATGGCTGACACTGACAAAAGTGCTACAAAACGCTGTATATGGTTTCAAGGTGAATCCTGAGGAGATTTGACTGACTTTGTCAGATACAAAAATTACATGTTTTATTGTATAGGTCTTACTTTAACTTGGCCTTAACCACCAGGCAGAAAAGTTTAACCATGAGGCATAAAAAGTAAAGCTAGATTACTATGCTGAGCTGTAAAAGGCTCAAGTCAGCAGCTTCCGATATTGCCAGTTCTGCCGCTAACCCGTTACTATTATGGAATATAGGACTATGCATACAAGTACTTTCTGTTAGTTCAATGAGAAGAAATGTTTGTACCAATAGTGTTTAGAAAAGTTATCATGTCTGCATCTTGTACTCAGAACAACTACTATAAAGACAACAACGTGAATTGTATTAATTATTGTGGTTGTTCTACTAACATGTTGTGAAGCTGTCCACTATTATTTCTTATTAAAAGAAAAAAAAAAGCTGGCTTTGGCTAACAATGAAAGTGTCTTTCTCCTAAAGTGTGGACTCTTTTGCCTCCTGTCCCAATCCAAACCTCAGACTTGGCATATTTGTCAGGACCAGGAACAAGGCTCCCCTTGCTCTGAGTGGGGATGCCCATGTGTGGCCACAGATGACTTGGTCCTTCAAGACCCAACGGGGCATAGTCCCAGGCCTCCAGGACCTGTAACAAAGCAGATCTTGTCACCTGTGACTTCTTCCAAATACATCTACACAGAGGATAGTGCAACCAGCCTGTCCCGGCATGTCTGAGTATGGCTCCTGGCAACTCACCCACCAGCCAAGAATCAATGTTTTACCTTGCTTCTTGCTGACTTTGAACTCAAGGGCTTGGGATGTGGGGTGATGTCACTCAGAACAGTTCAGTACAGCCAGGCCTTGACATTGGGATGGACCAGGAGGGGTCATGACAACCTTGAGGCTGCCGGAGGTGGGCCCAGCCTGCAGAAGTCTCCTCAGCTTGTTGGCAGAAGTGCTTTTCCCATCTTTCCCAGGCGCTCTGACCAACCCAAGCAGCTGGGGTGGCTGTCCTGTCTTCTGTCCACTGCCGCAGCAGGGCTCCTTGCCCCATGGGGTCCCAGCAGGTGGGCACTTGGGAAATGCATTTGCTGGCCTGGGGTTTGTCTGCTAAGTGTGGACGGGTGATGCAGCTGGCCCATGGCCGTGCTGTGACAGGACCCTCAGGACAGTCATGCTTTCTTCATGGAGCCTAAGGCCCCTCCTGTGTCAGCTTCCCCACCACCACCACCCCCGTCTAAGCCCCAGCTGGTTCCAGCGCAGGGAGTCCCCTCAAGGCCCAGGTGGACAGAGAGGGGCCAGGAGGGGCTCAGTCTCCACTCACATCCACCTCCCTCCTGTCTTCGTTCTCCTCTGCAGGGGCTGCTCAGCCCTGTGACACTATCTGGTCATTGTTGAGCAAGTATGGGTCATCTCCTGGCTACTTTCCGTCCCGTGGGGCATCTATTAAACACATGCTGGAGGGGCCTGCAGCTCAGCTCAGTTCCTTAAACACCTGTTCGGGCAAACCCAGTGAGGCACAGGGGACAGGGGTTCGATTCCCAGCTGCACAAGACTTACCTGATCCACTCTTATGGCAGCTTGAGCAGCCAAAGAACAAAATTCCTTCTAAACACAAGCTGGGTACCCGCAGCTTTTCATTTTCTCCTCTCCTCTCTCTGTCTCTGTCTCTGTCTCTGTCTCTGTCTCTGTCTCTGTCTCTGTCTCTGTGTGTGTGTGTGTGTGTGTGTGTGTGTGTGTGTGTCTTTGAGATAGGTTCTCCTTGTGAAGTTCATGCTAGCCCTGAGCTCACTTTGTAGCCCAGGCTGGTCTCGAACTTGCAGAAATCCTCCTGTCTCAGCTCCTGAGTGAGTTCTGGGATTATAGGTGTGTACCACCTCACAAAGTTTCTTCTTCTTTTTTTTAACCACTTGGCAAACCCAACATCCTCTCTGTTCAGGTCCATCTCTGTCCCCCTGTCTTGGCCTTAGACATCTGTGCATGGGAAGAGAGGAGCAGGTCAGCAAGCCACATTCCCTCATCATCTGCCCCTTGTTTGGTGGGCATTGCAGGGGGCAGCTGTGTGGTGTGGCCAGGACAAGGCCTTGGTGGCTGGGGACATGACCCAGGCTGGTGGCCCAAGGCAGAAGCAGTTCCCAGGTGGGGCTTGCAGAAGCGACAGCACGGAGTGGCAGGTGGCGTCCCTGCCAGCCCCTTGTGCAGTTGGTCAGGCCCTGGGGATGCATAGAGGGAGGTCAGCTCTGCGTGTGTGCATGCATGCATACATGTGTGTGCCCGCGCAGAGGGCTCTCAGGAAAGAAGTCGCCCAGGAGGAACAAGGAAGGACAGGTGGAGTGGCACGTGGGCTCGCCCAGCCAGCTGGTCAGGAGACAGGACTACAGTGGCTCAGCTGGAGCAGCGCCTGGCCAGCCCTTCTCAGGTTCAAGGACCTAGGCGCTGGGATGGGGCATCAGGCCCAAGCCACACCCCACCCCTATCCCCATCCCCACCCCAGCCCTTTTCGTTGTCTCAGCAAGTCACTGAGTCCTCGGGCTGCACTTGGACTTTGAGCCTCCTGCTTCAGCCTCCAGTGGTGGAAAGATGGGCGGGCACCACCCAGTGGGTTCTGGGGTGCCTTCATGTGTGAGAAGTCCGTGCCTGGAAGCCCCAGCCGCTGGTGTGCATCCCCAGATGCCACCCACGGTGCCTCGGGTGAGGGCCAGTGACCTTTGACCTCCCCTGAACCCAGAAGTCTCCTCCAAGGGCAGAGACAGAGCCCTGTTCTTGTCTGGGTACCCAGCCTCTGCCCTGAGCTGCTGAGTGTGGAGCATAGCCTGTGGCGAGTAGCCTCAGGAGGAGAGCAGCAAGGGTTTTGTCTTTTTGCCTGGTGGGAGGGCACACCTGTTTCTCTTTTTATTCATAGTTTGGGAACCCCGGGGTGGGGCCCAGAGCCTAACACACGCCCACACACACTTGCCACTGAACCTTGCCCCCGCCCTTGTGAAACGTTTTATTTGGAGACAGGGTCTTGCTGTGTTGCCCAGGCTGGCCTGGCACTTGAGACACTCCTGCGTCAGCCTCCCCATTAGCTGGGATGACCAAAACATCTTTTTCTCATCTTGAGGAAGGTCTTCCCTCCACCCACCCTTCCACGCAGAGGTGGCCTTGCCCCGGGCTCTACTCACTGTGCTCTGGGCCTGGAAGCCAGCTCCCCCTTCTGCCTACACCCCAACATCTAGGGTGTTTTACCCCCGTTAAAATTCTCTTCAGCAAAAAAACTTTTGCTGCTGACTGATTCGTCTCCTCAGAGAGGCCCCTGTGTGGCTTCCCCCTGAACCCCTGCACCTGGTCTGGAGCCCTTGAGTTGGGGACACCTGGGATGAGCCAGGCACAGCTGCAGGCAGGCTGTGGAGACCCCTCATGTGGCACCCCAGAAAGCAAATAAAGCTTAATGTTGTCTCCCCAAAAAATAAATAAATAAAAATTTTTAAAAAGCTCTCTTCCAGTGACCCACCTCCTACCATCAACCCAGCTATTATTAGTACAGGGCTCCCCTGATCCAACCACTTCCCCAGGAGTCCCCTCATCCAAGACAATCAAGACAAAATGGAATGTACTTCTACTGCACAGGATAAAAGCTCTTATTGCTTTTAAGTCCTATGTAAACTCCAAGTCCTTATTGTCTCTGTCCAAAGGAATACTCCAGTGGCTCAGCTTTGGGTGTGTCTACCACCAGCTAAGAGTCCAAGCATAATCCAAGGTGGCAGCCGGAAGCTGCCCAGGTACTGCGGCTTCTACCTCTGGTTGAGTCCAGACCCAGACATCAGTGAGCAGCTGACCACTGGGGGATAACCAAGAACTGATGATGTGTGCTGAGCAGACTTTTTAATTAATGGACAAACAAGTCTAGTACTTTTGAGGGGTGGTAATGTTAAAAACAAGATTTCAAAATAAGTTTTGATTAATTGAAACATGCCTTTTCTTGGTTTTTACTTTTCATTCTGAATTACAAATACTGCATTCTGGATTGTAAACATGCATGGATGATAGGATGAGCCATATTTGACATATTTAATTGAGTCCATGACTTTCAGTTTACTAAAAGAAATGGTGATGCATCTCCCTGCCCACACACACACATACAAACAGGCCAGTTGAGTAATAAGCAAAACTTCAGCACCAACAAACGCCATTTATGGGAGAGCCAAAGCACAGGAAGAAGCTGTGACCCGGGATAGCCAGCTGCAGAAGAAGCCAGAGAATGGCAAACACACTCTGCCTTGTTCAGCTGCCCTTGTTGCTGGCATCCAGAGGAGGAAGATCAAGAAACAAGCAAACAGGAAATATCTGAACCTGCAAGGCTCAGCAGATCCAACATAAATGTTACGCTGCCCCAAGTACTCAATACTCGGAATCACCCAGGGGTTCCTTCCCTTGGCATGGGCTCCACCTTTGGATCGCTGCTAGCCAGCAAGGGCAAGCACCTGACCTTATGGTCAGTGAAGGAACCTGCTCCGCTGCTGTCAGGCTGTACAGGATTTCTCCTTTTCTGAGCAACCTCCTCTAGCAGTGAATAGGCCTTTTCCTTCCTCATCATCTTTCTGTTAATCTTGTCCTAAGACCCTATATGAAAGGAAGAAAATAGGGCTGGCCAAATAGCTCAGTGGATTAAAGTGCCTGCAAGCAGGTGCAGGAGCCAGGGGCTCGATCCCCAGGCCTGTTGCGCCAGCCCCACTCCAGGAGAGCACTGAGATGGTGACTGAGACTGGGCATGGTGGTGCATGCCTATAATCCCAGCTCTTGTGAGGCTGTAACCAGGTGGATCACTACAAGTCCGATCTAGTAGTGAGACCCTAAATACCCTGTAAACACTTCCCTAAAAAAAATACAGAAAAAAAAAAAAACAGAAAGGAAGAAAATAAAGAAGTTTAGTTCAACAGAAAAAAAAATACTCTACAACAAAAACAGACCCAGAAAAACAGTAAACTCCAAGGTCTTGCATGTTTTGTCGTGTATCTTGCTTTTGTTTGAGGTAGTTTTGTTTCGATTCATTTTGTTTTGCTTTGCCTTGCTTTGCTTTTTGCTTTGCTTTGCAGTCTTTTCAAGTAGGGTAACAGATGCACAGAAGTTCATTACATTATTTCATATGGCATTTAATGTCTTAAATTGTTTAATAATTAAAGATCTGCTTATTGTAATAAAGTCAGGCAATAGAGTTTTAAAAAATAAAACAACTTTATTAAATCAAAAATTCGCATTGTGCAACAATGTCAACAAACTCAGCACCTTGAGAAAGCTGTGCAACCGTGACTACAAGCAAGCCTAGGTCATTTTTGTTTTCCCAAATCAAAATACTTTACCCACTGGCACCATCATTTCCCAGCTCCCCCCTCCCCCCAAATCCAGGCAACCATGTAAAGTTTTACTCTGGGAATTTTATCTTTTTCAAAATAGACCATGCTGATAACAACAAGGAAGATCTTAACACACTCAAAGAGATGAAATTCCTGAAAAGCAGCACAATTTTTAAGTTGCCAAAACTCTTACCATTCAGAAAAATGGTCAGACTTTTCATTATTCTAGATGTGTGTGTGTGTGTGTGTGTGTGTGTGTGTGTATGTGTGTTAGCAGAAGAACAGGTGAGTGCCTTAAAGATCATGGTTTCAAACACATGGAATCCCAACATCAATGCTATTTAAAATATTAATTTTAAAGTCCTTCTGTTTAACAGGAGAAAAGAAACCAAGTTAAACTGTCTTTCAAACCAGAAAGAGGGGCTGGGGAGATAGCTCCGTGGCACAAGTGCCTGCCTGGCAAGTGCAAGGTTGTGAGTTTGAACCCCAGTCCTGAAAAAAAAAATTAAACCAGAAAGAATATTATTTACTAAAAACTGAAAGAAGATATAAAACCCTTCAAGATACTAAAAGCATCTTACTATAATAAAAGTAAATCTCACATAAAGCACTAATCCATGCTGAAAAACATTGTTACTCCTCTCCTTCCTTCCTTCTCATCACACTATTTTTTTGTTTTAGACCATTTCTCTACTATCAATATTATAACGTTTGTATATTTCTGCCCATATTTGTTTAATTTCAGTCCTATATTTAAATGAACTCCATGGCCACTGGGTCCTTTGCAATGGCTTTTCTTTTTCAGAATTGTTTTTATTTTTTTTTTAATTTTTATTATTTATTTATTTACTTGTTTGCTTGTTGTGTGTGTTTGTTTCTTTATTATTTATTTTGTGGCTGGCTCAGCCTGCCCTGTTGGTGGGGCTGGCGCAGCATGTGGTGCCGGGGATCGAATCATAGTCCCTGAAGTTGCCTGAGCTTTCCTAAGCAGGCGCTTTAGACCACTGAAACATCTCGCCGGCCCCTGTCTTTATTTTTTCCCATGTGCATACCCTGAATGGTTGCATTTCATCACTACCTACATTTTCAAGAATGACTCAGGTCTTCTGTCTTTGGGAAGAGATGCCCCCAATTGTGCCATCTGAATGAAAACTTGCCTTATCATAACATACGGGGACTCTGTATTTTCTCAGACATTACCACAGATTTTTTTTTCTGGAATGTAGTGCAGGTATGGAGCAGTATCTGGTCAGCTTGATTTGTTCCTTGTAAATGATTTGTATTTTCCTTCCTAGATAAATAAACAATTCTTCCTTTATCCTCGAACTAGATAAGTAGACAATGTTCCACACTGAATGTCAACAATTTTTGTTGGAACATTGTTTGGGCATCTGTCTTCTTCTTGTGTCTTCTGAGCATTTGAATCTTTCATCTGATGGACTGAGTCCTCTAAGCTCACCAGTAGTTACACATTCCATTATCCCTGTCTGCTTTTCAATATTTATCCAATTTCTCTAAAGTATTTTAATCATTCTTTCTCCTACAAGCACACAATTATTTCAAGCCTGTTGTCTGCCAGAAATTCCATTTTCCTGTTCTTGTCCTTTATAGAAGAGAAAAAAGTGTGGGCCAGTGACAGTGTAACACTGCCTATTCTCCAGTTTTCTCAGGTCTTCCACACTCTGTTCCTAATCTGTTTGATCACCCAATGTCTCAATTTCTATTTTGTTGAATTTGTGTTCTTACTAGCTTCTTTTACTGAACGATGCTCTCTGTTCCGGAGCTACGTTCTCTTCCATG
The DNA here is from genome assembly GCA_004027915.1 of Capromys pilorides. Classification (NCBI taxonomy): domain Eukaryota; kingdom Metazoa; phylum Chordata; class Mammalia; order Rodentia; family Capromyidae; genus Capromys; species Capromys pilorides. The sequence goes on from PVKN010021120.1 coordinate 11,803, forward strand.
CTTGGAATTTGCAGACCTGCTGCATTCTAGAGCTGATACATTCCTGTCTTTCTTCTGCTCTTTTTGGTTGCCCAGCCAGCCCTGGAGTGTGGTGTCATGAACTCTCACTGGCTTTCTTCCCACTTTCACTGGGAGCCGGAGGTTGAGAGTGTTGCACTGTGTTTTCAATGGTCCTGGGAGTAGCTGTGAATGGTCAGCTAAACTCTGCTTTTTTGAAAGAGTTGTGTTGTTCTCTCCCTTCCAAGCTTGGTCCAATGTATCATTCCTAGGTTTATATCACAGAAGTGGAGAAATTTTCCCTTTTATAGGGTTTTCTTTCCACTACAGATAGATTCTAAGTTCAGCTGGGAGCATGGAACCTACATTCTATCAGGAAACGCCTGCCCTGTTCTTGTCATCCTTTGTTTCATCCACCATCTCTCCCCTGCAGCCACTGCAATTCTAAGAAGAACACAAAGGTTACTGATGTCTAGAAGGCTCAGCACTTAACTGGTGGAGATACTGCAAAAAGATGGAAGGAAGAACTTTGACTACGAACTTTCAAAGCACCTTCTTCTCCGTTTTCATACCTGTTTCTGGTTCCTCAGAGAGCCTAGCACATATAAATCCTGTGGGTTACCTATTCAGGCCTAATTCTGTTTTTTTCCTCTCTGAATTAAGTAGTGACAATTTTAATAAAAATTCTTAATATTTTACTAAATCACTTTTTTTGTTTTCTTTTCAGGCAGAGTCTGGTTATGTAGTTTAGGCTAGCCTAAAACTCAGTGATCCTCCTGCCTCAGCCTCCTGAGTGCTGGGGTTACAAATGTGTGCCACCATCCCCAGTATCCACCTTCTTTTGAGGATGTAGACAATATTAATAGTGAAGCACTCAGAATCGACCTCCTATTGGATCTGGGTTGCCAAGTCCACCTCCAATTTTGATAATTTATTAGAAGGACTCAAGGGACTTACTTTATTTTCATTCTGACTACTAACACTGATTATAATGAAAAGATACATAGTCAAATCAGCCAAGGGAAAAGGCACAGGGCCAGGTTTTGAAGAAACTAGAAATAAGGTCCAGGTATCATCTTCTGGGTTGGTGTCTTAACAACAGTCCCTGAAATTCCAGGATCCCTAAAGGAAAGCAGATGTTTAGCATACACTACATGATATATACAGGAAATCCAGTGTATTATTTAGCAAAACTTTTATATAAGTATAGGGGAATAGTTACCAAGCCAGTTCCCAGAAACCAGCCAAGGGCCAACCTCCAAAATACATCTTTCTAAGGAAGCCTCTCACTTGCCAAGCTGTCAGGCACATGTATCTTGGTCACTACTTCTCAAACTTTGGCATATGATGCGCACATGGGTCCCGGGGTCATTTAGACTTTCATGTCTCAACTCTTTTCCCCACTTACTTTTCCTATGCTAAAATAGCCTTGGAGGCAAGACATGCAACAGGCAAGAGGCCTGTGGAGGAGGAAGCAGGTGGCAGTGGCAGGTGGCTCTTGCAGGTGGCCATGGCCAAAGAGGCCTGAGCATGGTGCCAGCCAGGTACATTAGGCTTTCTTGGTCTGCACAGCTGCATGCATGTCCTCTGTGCCATGTGGGCAGCTGGTCTGGGTCAAGCTGGAGGTCATGCCCTTCCTCTACCACCACTACAGCATGAGATCCAGCTGCTGGGTGGGGCTGAGCCCACTGTGTCCAGCCTAGAGAAACATCTAGGGGCACTCCAGGCAAGGTGATTTCCCCATGTGCATAGAGCAGAAAATAAATGCTTGGGCAGTCAGCCTAGGAGCAAAGGATTCCCCAAGGACAAGACCTGGTGGCAGCATTGTGCAGCAAAACTATAGTCTACGTAGTTATTCCTAGGAAGAAGTTTGGCTTGATCTGGAACCAGGCTCAGGCCTGTGCAGCATTTCTGGATGCACTACCAAGAGAGAAAGAGTATGAGCTCTTTATAGAACAACAGGCAGGTCCTGAACTCCCTGCACTGCACTTACAAATAGCCAGGTTGGAGGGGCACTGCAGCCATCTAGCTGACTTTCTATCCCTTCCTTGAATTGAGGAAAGGAGGATGGTGCTGACAGTGGCCAAAATGGACTCCACATCTTCGAATGTCACTGAAGCATAGTGTGTCATCAGTCAAGTTCAACTCTTATATGCCATTACCCATGGGATCATACAGATCTTCAATTTCAGACCACATGAATTCAAATACATATCTGTCATTGCTGAGTATGGGAACAAAGTGAACGTGGAGCAGAACTGAAGTAGGATAAGGATAAGACGAAGGATAAGACTGGGAATGGCAACATAAAGGTTGGACCTGCCCAGAGCCACTCACCCTGGATAGTCTAGAACCCATCAACCCCTTGAGCTCAAGTTCCACTACAAATTGTGTTGTTATAAACATGGGTGCACATATATCACTGTGGTATGATGTTTTTAATTCTTCTGAGAAAATACCCAGAAGGAGAATAGCTGGGTGGAATAGGACCTCTAATCCTAGTTTCTTGAGGAAACTTCACACCAGTTTCCACAGTGATTGCCGAGAGTCTATACTCCCACCAACAGTGAAGAAGGGTCCATTTTTCTGCAGCCTCTCCAGCATTTGTTGGTAGTTGATTTCTTTATGATATCCGTTCTTTCCAGGGTGAGATGGGTATTTGATTTTGCATTTCTCAAATGACCAAGGATGTGGAACATTTTTTCATGTACTTATTGGCTGTTTGTATTTCATCTGAGAAGTGTATATATTCACCTCAGATGCCCATTTTTGGATTGGACTGAATGGAGGGAAGGTGTCAGATTCTCTTCAATTATTTTTATGTTCTGGATAAAGTTGGTTAACATTTTTCCACCTTCTGTTGTCCTTTTGCTCTGTGGTGATTTCCTTTAAAGTGCAAAAACTTTTTAATATGATGATATCCTAGTAGTTAATGCTTTGCAGCCCTTCCCATACAGTTTGGTTTTTGTTCCTGAACTCTGCCTGCCCTCATGTCTTCAATCTTCCTACTTACCTTGTCTTCCTGTAGACTTAATGTTGCTGTTTCTTTCTTTTTTTTTTTTCCTTGACATATTCTGCAGTTTTTCGTTAACAGACACAAAGCCCAAAACATGCAAATAATTTAGCCTATATTTTAAAAGAGCAAAATCATGTGTTAACAATACAATGAATAATATATAGCTTCCCTGAAAAACAGGTTAAGAATTGAAGTATTTGAAGTGTTGAATTCTTCAGTTCAGTTTTGCTCAAGGTTACTGCATGTAGGCCACCGAAACTAGAGCCGTGAGCTTAGGAAAAACTTGGGAACACTGAAGGCTAGTCAGCATTTATCTGCATATTGGCCACTCTGAGAAATCCCAGCATCTGAAATAGAAACTTTTCCTGATTTGGCCCAGCAACCAGGCCCAGCATGTGAGTGAGACTGCCCTGGGCCCACCAGAAACTCATCCGACCAGCAACAAAGCCCAGCGTGTGAGTGGAACTTCATCCATCAGACAAGCCCAGTGTGAAAAACTACAGCAGAACTCCCTATAGAGAAACTAGAGACAAGACCCACCCAGCTGATCCAGGAAAAAAACATCTTGCCAGAGTGGCACAGCACCTCCAAGGGCTGCAGCAGAAAGAAGAGAAGCACAGCAGCCAGTCCCAAGCCACACTCACATGGTCAATTTTGAACTTGGTAGATCCAGATCTAGTGCTAAGGTAAGAACTCTATCAAAGCTCTATAATAAAGGTCAGAAGGCAGGGCTATACGAAATGACAAAGAGAAGGAGCATAATGTGCTCTCAGGCCCTGAGTCCACCCAGAATACATACAGGAGAGAATAGCATAGAAAAAATTGGAAATCACACACCT
>PVKN010021121.1:0-15646 GCA_004027915.1 Capromys pilorides
ATGTGTCACCACGCCCAGTCTCAATTGGGCCTCAGTGTACCCCAGGGGTGAGGCCAGCATAGCACACCAGAGATCTAACCCCAGTCCCTATGCCTGCCTAAGAAGACACTTAATCTGCTGAGCTATCTGACCAGCCCTCATGCTTTGACTTTTAGTCATGAATTACTTTTCAGTTAAATGTGTTTCTTTCTTCTTTCTTTCTTTTCTTTGAGGTACCAAAGATCAAACTCAAGGCCTTGAGCTTTCCAGGCAGGTGCTTAAATCACTGAACTATATCCCCAGACCCAAATATGTTTCTTGTATACAGCATATTGCTGGATTTTGTTGTTTGATACACTCTGCCAGGTTCCTTCTTTTCATTGGTGAATGGATGCCATTTACACTGACGGTTATAACTGAAATGTATATTTCAGTGAGGGCTTATCTTTGTCATGTCATTTTCCTGCTTTTTCACTTTGTTTATTTGCTTGCACTGTGTGGTAGTTTCTTTCTGTCATTGTTCTTGAAATTGTGGCCAACTTTATCTATGTCAAGAATATCTTTCAGTAAGCTTTGTAAGGTTTGTTTGGTGGTCATGAATTCCTTTAGATGTTCTTTGTCATGAAAGTATTTCATTTCTCCATTAATTCTGAAAGATAGTTTTGGAGGGCACATCAATCTGGGTTGCTTTCTCTCAGTGCTTGAAATACTTCATTTCAAGCTTTCCTTAATTCGAAGGGTTGTGTTGAGAAATTGCCTGTGATTCTGATGGGATTTGCTTTATAGGTGATATGCTTCTTTAACAGATTTTAATATTCTGTTCTTGTGTTGAATTTCTGGATCTTGATTATCATACATCCGAGTGTACATTTATTTTTGTCAGGCTACTTGGAGTTCCACATGTTTCACTTATCTGTGTGTCAGATTCTGTTCCCATGTTTGAGAAATTTTCCACTATTATTTCTGCAAGTAGTATTTTTATGTCATTTTTGTTGACTCCTGCTTTTTCATTGACATCTATGAATCTTACATTGTTTTTCTTTGTATTTTCATGCAGCTGAATTGTTCTATCTTGATCCTTCATTATTTTTAAAAGATCTTGCCTTTCTTAGTTATTAGTTACAATCCTGTTGTCAAGGTCTGAGGTTCTCTCTTCAATATTGTTCAAGCAGTATTGCCAGATTTCTTTGGAATTTTTAAATTTCCTAGATGTTTCACTTACTTTTCACTCATTACTGGGACAAAATACCCAACACCTAAAATTAAGCAAGGAAAGGTTTATTCAGCTCACAGTTTGTGCAGATTTCAGTCCATATTTCAGTCTATAGTTGGCTGGCTCCAAGGCAGAGTACCACATTGCAGAAGGCAGCAGTTCATGGTGGCAGAAAACAAAGAACACAGAGAAAAGCAGCAGCTGTTGCTTCTAGCAACCTCTTTCCCTTCATTACATTACAAGCAGGCTACTCTGGGTCTGGGGGTGTGGAACTGACATATTGTCTAAGCCCTTCTCTTGCACAGGATGAGGATATTTACAAAGTAAGAATCCTGGCTTCCTGCTGAGTCACTTAATTAAACTTTTAAACTTGTCAAGTTGACACAATATATCAACCACTACACTAGATATCTGGTTTTTGTTGTTGTTGTTATTTTTGCGAACCCAGGGATTGAACTCAGGACCTTGCACTTGCCATGCAGGCACTTGTGTCCCTGAGCTATCTCCCTGGCCTACATATCTGTTTGAATCTGTTTAATGCACTCTGTGTCTTTCCTATATTGTTTTTTTTCTTTCCTATGTTGTTTATTCATAGTTTCTATCCTCTTCCTAGCATCTCCTATTTTTTTAATCTGTCTCTATTTGCTGAACAATTCCTTTATAAATTTTTAATCATCTGTCTATCTATATGGTACAGGATCTCACTACACACAGCTAGGGCTCATAATGATCCTCCTGTCTCAGCCTCCCCAGCAATGGGATGATAGGCATGCACCACCACACCCAGTTTCGGTGGCCAGCACAGCATGCAGCACTGGAGATCAAGCTCAGGTCCTTGTGCCTGCTGGGCAGGCACTTAGACTGCTAAGCTTTCTCCCCAGGTCTCTTTTATAAATGCTGACATTTTTATTTTTACCTAAGAGATTCTTTCTGATCTGATTGCCTCCATAGCCTCTTGAATTTGTTTCTTTATTTCAGTTGCTGCCATTTTAGAAATGGTGTGTGTCTTCCGTTTTCCTCCATCTCAGTGTCTCCTGAACTTGTTCCACATGGGCTGGAGGTCTTACTTCTGCATCTTATCATTTTCTATTTCAAAACTTTCTATTTTGTTTTCTGTGTTGATACTTTCAAGTGTTTGTGGTAGGTAGCTGTATCATTAGTATCAAGCCCTCTCTAGGAAGTCTGTTCCTCAGGGATATCTTCTACATATAGAAGGTTCATAGCTTGTGTCTGTTCCAAGATCCTACTTTCCTAGTTAATTAACAGTGAAATGTTGGTGTCTGTTTATTTGAGTTCCTAGTTCTTTTGTGGTGGTTTGTGGTGAGATTATTATCCCAGAGCTTCCTGATATCGTTACAGAATTGAGAATGAGTGATTACAGCAGATATGTCATCCCTGCTAAAGTAGTACAACTAGTAATAACAACAGCATCAAGCACAGCTGAGAAGGTGAAAAACTGTGTTGTGTAATAATTTTGTAGCTTAGAACATAGGAGCAAAATCTATAATCATATAACAGAACTGATTATAAGTTGGGAGCTTGTATTCAGAGTGTTTCCCCTTAATAGAGTGGCTTTACCCTGTCATGGGAGATTTAAGAAGGACAATGGAAAAAGCAGAGATAAGTGAGAAGACTAGAAGCAAGGCTAAAGGAAAGAGCAATCAGACACATTTTGGGAGACTGGAAGAGAGGGAAGAAGAGAAAGAACAAGGGAGTAATCAATGGATTTTCTGAGCTTGGTCTCTGGTTTTACAATATGGGATTAGTTTTCTGTGGCTGGAGTTCTCCCCAGCTGTTTAGAAAAGAGGGGGGAAAAGAAGAAATAAACAGGAAAAGAGAAAAGGAAAAGGAAAGCAAAACACAAAACCAATGAAACAAGAAAAACACACACAAAAGAAAGAGAACAGGGGTGGCCCTGCCTGTTTGCCTCTATTCCATGTGTCTTTGCCCCTGAGCACAGCACTGGTTCACCTAACTCCCCACTTGTTGTCATCATTGCTTCAGAATTTTCATGCTGCTAGTCCTGCCTGTCCATCCTGTGCACCTTAGTGGGGACCCTACTGTGTCACTGCTGTTCCCTCTGGACTCTGGGATTTTCTACAAAGCTCACCTCAGTCATGGCACCAGGGAAGGGAAGGGCTGTTCTCTGGGACTTCCAGCATGCTTCACTTGGGTTGCAAAGGTGGGGTGATGGCGACGGGAGGGGCCGCCCTCTGTACCTTCCCCCAAGTCTTGGTGAAGATGGTGATTTAATTTGCATCTCTTAAGTCAGTAATAACAGTGAATATTTTTTTCACGTATTTATTTGCTATTTCTAATCCTTCATCTGAGACGTATCTATTTATTTTGGATCCCCATTTTACAAAAAATTTTGTAAAATTTTGTTACCTAAGAAGCTCTTAGGTGACTATCCACAACCTTTCTGCTGTTGAGGGCAGCGTGAAAGTGCAGTCAAAAGCTCAATCAATGGCATGGGTCATAGTCCTCACAAGAATAGATGCACAAAAGGGAATAACGGTGATCCAGGAGGAGGTGTTGATGTATAAAGTGCCTAAATTTCAAAGGTATGGGTAGGAGAAGCACAGGGCGCTACAAGAAGCTAAGCTGGTGGCACTAGGACTGGCTCCTTCCCTAGGCCAGGACAGCCAGTGCCTGCAGCAGATGGAAGGCTTGGCCAGCTGGTTGCTTTGTGAGCAGCACCAGTCTTTAGCATATGGATGAAGGCAGGCAGAAGGAAAGTTCCTGGGAAGAAAATCTGGGCCATGCATGCACATCTCCAATTTCCCTTCTTCAGTTTTCCTGTGAGAAATGCTCCATGGCTGGACTCAGAAGGACTCAGAGGGTTTGGGACTCCTTTTATTTATCTGTACACAATAGCCTTCCCCCCAGAGTGCAGAGGGTGTAGGAGGGACTCAGAGAGAGAACAGGAAAGCATCTGGCATCTCAGTTTATGGGGGTTGGATGGAGCCCACAGCAGCTATATAAGGGAAAGGGAAGATCAGAGCAAGAGGACATTAGGACGGACACCATGCAACATGGTCCTGCCTGCCATACCATAATAACTGCAGGGTGAGGGGAGCAGAAAGGCCAGTCGCTGGGAGTCGGGGGCACTCTGTTCTCTGGCTCTTGCACTCAAAGGTCTATAGAAGATATCTGGAGGTAGGTGAAAGCCACCTCTGTTGCTATGCAGCAACAACCACACAGGCTTAACCGTTATGATTATAAAGACTAAGCTACAGCATAGCTATGCTCTTCACCCTGATAAAGATGCCTGCTGAAGAGTGATAAATAAAGTGTGTGGCTTTGTAACCCTTGGTAGGTAGCACACAGGTAATCCCAACAGTCTGGAGGCTGAGGCAGCAACAGTGTGTGAGTTCAAGTGTATGCTGTATAGTGAATTCAAGGCCACCATGCACTATAAAGCAAGACCCTCTTTCAAAAGACCAATCAACAAACCAAACAAACAAACCTATATAAAATATATAAACTATATAGAGACTTGAAATCAAAACAAAGTTTTATCTGACTCACATCTCTATCATTTGAATGTTATACAACAAACCAGTCAAAACAAGAGTGAGTGGGTAAACAACAGCTGATGTCTACTTTGCTAATAAAGTTTTATTGGCATAAACCCATGGTCATTCATGAGCATATTGCCTAGAGTACCTTTTCTGCTTTATCCACAGAACAGAGCAGTTGCAACAGACATTATGTAGTAGAATGTGGTACACAGTAATGTGAGTAGGTTTTCGGTGACTACAGGTTAATACCTCCCACTAGGCTCAACCTGGAAAAGGCAGCAGTTATGCTGGCGTGATCGTAGCTCAGCCTCAGTGCCCAGCAGGGGACTGTAGCTGAATGCCAAGAAATGACTGCTTCATAAGGAAGCCAGTGTTCTCACATGCAGAGCCAAGCACACTTACAGAAGGAGGACCCAGCACCTGCATCTCCATAAGGAACTTCCTTAAAAGACTCTTGAAACATACTTCACAACATTTTTCCATGACTGGCTTTGTTTGAGATTCAGCTATCTTTCCCCTTTACTTCACTTGAAATTTTTGGTTTAAAGTGTTCAAGGAAGAAGAAAAAGAAAAGGACAGTTGGCTTGGGGCATGTAAAAGAAAGTTGGCTTCCAGCTCAACATGAAACATCACACCAAAAGGGAATAGGGACCCAGTGATAATGAACTAGATGTCACTAGCACAGATGAAGCTCCATGTAGAACACTCCCGGCAACCTTTTCATGATGTTTATTTTTCATGTGTGAGAAAATACAGAGACAAGTCAGAAAACACAGCAAAGTAATTTTGTTTGCCCTAAGAACTCTCAGAATGAACCAGAAGAACATATCTTGGGGACCCTGCAGGTTGCCTAGGAGGTTTTTCTTGGTTCTAGCCTTTCATAATTAGCTAAACTTTTGGCCTGATCTTTCTGGGGGTTTTTCTATAAAGAAGATGATAGTACAAGATAAGTGATCTCCTAGGGGTTGAGCAGGGATAGATGACCAAATATTTACTTCAGAGAAAATATCATTGGCTGGGCTTTCACTCATTCTTTCATTCAGCAAATACTCATCCATATCTAACCTATATTAAGCTTTCTTCTAAATGATGAAAATATAGCAGTGAATAAACCAGATATAAATAGTTTGTGTGTGTGTGTGCACATGCGTGAGAGAGAGAACTTTTGTTTAAAAGAAGAAAAACATAGTAAATTGGAGGAGAATAAGTTTTGAGGAGAAAAATAAAGCTAGGAAGGGTAGTGGAGAATGCTAGATGCAGAATGTGGGAAATGTTGATTGTCTCCCATGGGTTTCTAAGTATCTGTAATGGTTGATACGTTGCATCATCTTGAGACTTCTGGAAGCTTAACTAAGTAACTCAGCAGGTCTACAGCCCAAGGGGTAGAGGACACCCCCTCACTGCTCCACAATGATGCTGTTCATTGTGGGTCAATTTGAGAACTGTAGAAGAACTGCTGAGAGAAGAACTCCCAGCAGAGGAACAAGGTTCTTGTAAACATCCTAAGCATGTGCAAGAGGAGGACACAGAGATGGTGTGAGTGTTGTGCCCATTGTCATTGTTGTAACAGAAATCCGTTCCCCTTCTTGAACTTAACCAAGTGCATATACTACTGGGGCCCAACAAGAAGATGAGGATACGAAAGCTGGCTAAAAGCTGGCTATTTGGAGATATTCTGGCCAAACTGACAAACACATTAGAACTCGAAACTTCTATAACCCAGAGGCTCATCCTTCACCCATAAGGCATTTTCCAACAGAAGAAAGGACCCAGTGTTTTTGGAAATCTGGTCAGAGTGCTTGGGTGGTCTCCTATGAAAATACTTCTTTGTGTTTGCCCAGCCCACCCAGCAGTGCTCAGTACTACAGAAAGCAGGGGCCTGGCTGAGGGGGCTTGAATTTTAAGCATTCCCTGAACCAACTAAAAACTATGAGGAAAATTTTCCTAAAAACTTAATGGGCTTGGTCAATTAGATCAAATCATTCACAAAACCACTTCTAAGAACCATTGTGCAGCAATGTTGGACATCATGTAAAAATTCAAAACGCCCCTCCTTTCCCACCCAACACAACAAGAAGAGCTTCTGGTTTTGATGAGACAAAACCAAACTCCTATTTCTCAAAGAGGGGAAAGGAGCTGTAGGGCCTGCTGTCCTCTGGTTCAGGTTAGGGAAGAGCTAGAGAAGCTACCACTGACATTCCTGGCCTGGCTTCAGCAAGACAGAGGAGATCCGGCTCCATGCAGGGGCTAGATGAAGATTTGGTTCCTATAGCTGCTTCCCAGAATGCACGCTGGTCTTCTCACCTCTCGCTCTGCCAACAAGTATCAGAGTATGGGATGGGACTTAATCCTGAAGTCCACAGCTTAAGTTCAGAACTGCCTGTGGGCCCCACATCCAGGGTTCTTCTGGCCCAGCTGGCCACACAGCCCAGCCCCCAGAGCTTTCCAGGCCCACTCTATGGCTCCTGCTTTTCTCCTATGGTCATGGTGCCTTTTGCCATGCTATAAGCAGAAAAACAAATCTTTATATCTGTAGCTTCTCTTCTTCCTCATTTCTCTTGATTTTCACTCCACATCTAGGTACAAATTAAAATTATTCTTCGGATTTTAAAAAATATATAACAGCAAAGTCATCCCATCAATCCCCAGTTAAACAGTTTGGGGGTGTGGCTTTCTGCCTGAGTTGGTCATCTGGACTACCCTGGCCCTGTCTGGGGCACTCATAATCCAGCTCTCTTCTTGTACTTAAGCCAAGACATACTACATTTAAGAGGGGTTGAAATTCCCATGGCATTTTCTTTCCAACTTCTTAAATATTTGCTTTTTTTTTCCCACAGGAAACTTTACAGTTAAATGTGCATTCCTAAATCCATTCTTATTCGACTTATTCCCCCAGTGCTTTCCTCTTTAGCAAATCCTTGGGCGGCTCATTATGTGCAATTCTCCCGGCTTGATGCCTTGGAGCCTGCAAAACATGGTCTTTTGTGTTGCCCAGTTTGATCAACACAGCTCTTTTTTGCATTTGCTCAATAAATCTGGGCATTTCTTTGTTCAGGACTCCTCTTCCCACATAAGAAACAGGTCCAAAAACCAACCAGGCACCATTCGTTTTCAATCTCTCCTACACTAAAACTCACTTTCTGGACAACATGTACTGGAGCTCCCTGGGGCTGGCCATGCAAAGAGAGCCAATAGCTCTTGGCCGGGTTTTATCTCCCAGTTATTCACGTGGTGTCACAGAAAAGGGAAACAGACAGTCAATAACAATCAACTATAGAAGTAGCACGTGTGTGCATGCACACATGCACACATATACATACACACACACACACACACACACACACACACATTCCAGGTAGAAACATCCAGGGGATCCTTCCACAGCATTTGTTCTTTATTTGAAGGGAATGAAACCAACTAGTTAATATATGTCTGATCCACCATCAAAAGAAGCCAGTACAACCCATTTCTACTGAAATTCCTACCTTCTTGTTCTCATTGTGAACAGCCCTGTGAGTCACTAAATGGCACAGAATATCTGAACAATAGGTCATGTGCAGTGGCATCCTAGAGGCTGAGGAAATTGAGCCAGGAGGGTCACAAATTCATGTCCAGGCTGGGCAATTTAGCAAAGTCCTATCTCAAAATAAAAAATAAAAGAAGCTCAGTGCAGAGACCCTGGGTTCACACACACACGAGCATGCGTGCGCGCGCACACACACACACACACACACACACCATGACTATCTGCAGGACAAATCATGGGCCTAGGGTACAGCAAGGGATAGTCCCTTCCTTGAAAGAGCCCAAGGCCCATCAGCATTCTGGTATCCGGCATTATCACCCTCCACTGCTGTGGACACAGGCGCTTCCTGAACAAGGCCCTTCCAGCGAGTGCTCCTGCAGGCGCTAGCTACTCCCCAAGATCTGTGCTCCCACTTGAGATCTGAGTGGTACTCTGAATTAGAAGGTGGGAGGCTTATGAGCATCAGAAGCCCTCTTCATGGCTGGGTCTCAGTTTCCACTGAGTTCTGTGAGCATTGCTGGGTGTGTGCCACCATGCTAAATGTGGCCACCTCATTCTGTGAATTCCAAGTTCCTGGAGCGGCCACCCAAGAATTGTGTGGTACAAAGCCTGCCTGTCCGCATATGGTGACCACCAAGCTAGATGCCACAGCTTTCCCAACTCTGAGGAGGAGGATTCTGCCCTGAAAGAGCCTGGAGTCCAATGGAGAGGGAAAGATTATTATGGAAGCCACTATATGGCCAGGCAGAGCAAGCTCAGTAACAAAATGGAAGGTAAGTAAACAAAAATGAGCTCAGAATTACCTCAAAATGGAAGAAATGGCCTAGGAACAGAAGAGAGAAAAGGAAGTTGGGATTATGCCGTGGAAACTTCTGATGCCCAACATCAAGAGCATTGAGCTCTTATGAAGTAAAACTACCCCTCAAGAAAAACTGGCACTTTATGGGGTAAACTAGAAGCTAGGTAGAAAGACACATCAAATAGTCTGCATCGAAAATTAGAGAACCAGGGCTAACATGGTAACAGTCAGTTTGGAAGAAAGTCTTGGAATGGACTGGGAAAATGTTTTGAAGTTTATAAAACTCATTTTGATTAACCATAAAGTTAAAGGTAAGAAAATTAACAAGGAACAAAGTGCTAATTAGTCTTAAACACATGAGACAGTTAAATATGTTGAGTTGAACAATATAAAATTGCCATTTTTTAGATTAAAAATAGGTAACTATGAATGATTTCATGAAATTGAAATTTACTTTATAATAAATATCTAATTGCAGAAGTGTAGCCTCAAACTAAATAACATGAAAAGAAATACAAACTAACCATGAATCAAAAGTCATTTACTTAGCAGTGGGATAGGCAAGGACATGTTTTGAAGAACAGAAGAATTCAGAAAGGAGTTTGCCTCCTCGAGAACTTCAGTGGCTTTCAGCCCAGGGCAAAATTTCCCAAGAAAAGAGGTTGGGTCACTGACAGCCCTGCACCGTTGTGGAATAAAAGAAGGGCATTGTAACTTACTTTAAACCTATAGCCTCCTTTGCATGTCCCTTAATAGAAGATTTGTCCCAGAGCCACTAGCAAACAATAAAACACCTACAGTGAAAGTTTCTAGGTCTACTATCTACTCTTGCTCTTTTTTTTCAGTATACATGCTGAGGACGAAGTTTGGGAATGAGCAGAGAAAACTTAACTATGTTAAGCAAAACTGTAAGCAAACTTTCATTGTACAAGGATGTCATTAAGTTACCTAGGAAATGCTAGGAAACATTAATTATTACTCCAGGGTGAATAACTCTAGGCATCCCATTCAACATGATGCAGATTGTAGAACTGTGTCATTTTAAACTGCATGTTCTGCACTATATTTGTGTGCTTTTCAACCTTTCTTCCCACTGGCTCTCTTTTCTAGAAAGTTCTCTGCCTAGCTGCTTCTTTGCCACCCAGTGAGTGCCAACTCAGTCTTGAAGTCCTGACTTCTGGTCTGCTCCAGGAGGACTAATGTTTTCTCTTAGGGACACTCAGTTCAGGTCCTATTTCCTTTGGTTTTGATTTAATCAGTTACCACTCCAATTTTACTTACTTTGATTTTACCACTTTACTCTTCCGCTTAAGATCCACCAACAAAAACAAACACAAAAACTTGTTGACCAGGGCTGGGGAGATAGCTCCACAGTCTAAGCGCTTGCCTGGCAAATGCAAGGACCCAGATTTGATCCCTGGTACCACATGCCCTGCCGGCCCCATGCTGAGCTGGTCACCAAAACTAGGCATGGTGGCACACACCTGTAATCCCAGCACTGGGGAAACTAAAACAGGAGGATCACTTTGAGTCCCAGTTGCATAACAAGACCCAATACCAAATATATAAATATTTTTTTTTTTTTACAAAAGTTGTTGACCAATAAAAAGAAAGAAAATAAATGTCAAGACCAAATGCTGAAACTATGCTGCATTTGTGGCCACAGAATATAATCTAAAAATGTATCATAAAATATGTAAATAATCCTTATTTGTACATCATACATGCATGAATTATATATAATAGAAATGTTTACATAGGCAGAGAAAATACTTGAAAGGATATATAGGAAGCAGATGTGGGAATGTTGAAAAGTTATAGACATTTTACAATATTAATCTTTTTTCATTGCTTGATTCTATTTTCAAATGAACCCTTTTACTAAAACAAGCAAATATGCCTCTCCCGCACTGAGCCCTAAAAAGTCTGTTTCATACAAGATCAGCTCTGTATGAGGAACTCACATCACCCACTGCCCAGGAAACGTCTCTTTACGCAAGTTCTCCACTGATTCCCAGTAGAAAGTGTCTGCTGTCCCCCAGAGTGACCTCACCAAAGCCCAGTGGCAACTTTTCTCAGGATTACACTCACCATCCATATGTCCTTATAATTTGGGATGCATAATGCAATCTTTTATTTAAGTTTTTCTAGTAACAAAAGGAAATTATTGTCCAAGAAAAATCCAGGACATGCAAAACAAATTTGGACATGTCATTTTTGATGTAATGGTAATCAGGGTGAAGCAGCCATTGCCCAGGAGGAAATTGCTTAGGGCCACAGGAATTTCTGAACTCAAGCTTCCTCCCTTTTCCTTCTTTTGCTTCCCCCACACTTTCTAACTTCTAGTCTTCAACCCTAACATTTTTTTTTTCTTTTATTTGAACTCAGGGCTTCATGTATGCTAGCAAACCTGCCTTCCACCATTCTACCACTGAGCTAAGCCCCCAAGCCTCCTGTTAAATTTTGAGGCAGGGTCTTGCTAAATTGATGGGGCTGGCCTCAACTGTGGCCTTTTCCTGCCTCAGCCTCCTGAGTGGCTGGGATTACAGGTGTGTGCCCCATGCCAGGCTTCTTTTTGTTTTTAATGTAAACTTTCTATGCCCTCAAAGTAGGTTTTATATTTGCTTTTGAATGTCCCAAACTGTTAGAAATCATATTAAAGAGAGTCTCCTTAGTGACTCCTTCTATATCTTGACTGATAGGACTTTAATATTAGGAGTGGATGTAAGTAAAAATCTTTCTAAAATAATAACAGTGAACACTCAGTAACTGAGCCCTTTCTGCAGGACAAACCCTGGCCGACAGCACCTTTCATGTGACATCCCATTTTGCCTTCACTACTCCAGGAGATTGTAATATAAAAAGGTTGTCCTAAACCCCATCTGTGGGATGAAATTTATAGCCCCCTTTAAAAAAGAAATTAAGATTTTACTGGTAACCCATTTAAGCTGTTTTTTTTGTTTTGTTTTGTTTTTGGTTTTTTTTTTTTTTTTTGACTAGCTTCAATAAGATTAAGATTTGTTCTTAGAAACTATCACCTACACCACAGCTGATGAACCAGGCAAGAGCTAGTGGCCTTTGCTAATAACCTTTTGTTCAGACTCAGTTAACAATGATAATCTTCACACTGACTTTTGTGAAATGTCTGTACCAAAGGTGAACCTTGCCTATAAGAGCTATCCCTTGTTTCAAGATTCCCATAAAACCTGGACCCATGCTCATAATCAAGTCACTAAGTAGATGGTCCACTTTCTCCTACTGAACACATACTCAGTAGTGGTGGAGCCAGAGCATGAAGGCAGATTTGTTTGATTCCAAATTCGAGGCTTCTGGTTACTGTACTTCGTGTTCTCACCATGCAAATCAGCTTCTCACTTTACGCAGCTCTCTGAGCACAAAGCTTGTGGCTATCAACTTCTCCCTAGAGTCTGAGTGGTGAATCATCAGGTTGTCCACTAAGCATCTAAGTCCCCATCTTGCCAGCGCTGATTGTGGTCATAGAATCTCTAAATGCAGAGCAAGAGCTGGACTTACAGCCTAAGCCTGGTGCTCCTCTAGCTCGTCCCCCAGGGACCTTACCCAGCACCCTGATTGTCCCAGGAAACACTGCACAGGTCTCAGAGGGGGGGTGTTTTCCTTTCATATCCTGGTTTACTAGAGAACAAGAGTCTTAGCCTTTGCCCCAGGTCAGTGTTACTCTACCAGCTCCACCAGGCTGAACCTAAGGTCTGCAAGCAGATGGGGAAATATACAGAAGTGAGACACAGCTGATTGACATGTTGCATAAGATTCAAGAGCTCAGAATTAAGCGTCCTCCATAAGTGACCCTGCTGGCAAGCGTCCCATGCAGGCCACAAGCTTCCTGCCCTGCAGGAGGGCTGTTATGGTTTAGATCTAGATGTTTCTACCAAAGCTTCATGTATTTGGAAGGCGACTGGATCACAGAGGTGTTAGATGTTGGACCCTGGCTACAGACAGGTCACTGTCGGCATGACCTGGAAGTGCTTATCTCCCTGCAGCTCCTCCTTCTCTCTGTTTCCTGGCTGCCATGCCATTCTGTGCCATTCTGTGCTGCACATGGACTAAAATTTCTGAAACTGAAGAAGTCCTCTCCTTTAAGTCAAGGGCGTCAGGTATTTTGCCCTAGTGACAAGAAAACATGACTCCCAAGAGTACTTCTTTTCACATTCAAGGGGGTGAGGTCCAAAGCTTTGCTTTGCTACCTACGAGTGGCCTTGAGAGCTCCACTTCCATTGTCACTGGTATTGTACGGGAACCTCTGGCCACCATCCATGGAAACACCTAAGAAGACTTAAAGTATCAAAGGATCCCAAAACAACCTCACCCTAGCTTTAAACTCTCTGCTCCCTGAATGCCTGTTCATTTATTCCTCAAGCCCGAGCTGCCTGCTCTCTCCTCTCCACCTTTTTCTTCTCTTCTCGCTGGTCTGCCTCTGAAACTTGCACAATCCCTTCTGCCTTACCTGCATGACCAATTCCCTTCCCTCAGGTCTCGGCCTCATGCTCCTTCCTCCTGGAAGACTGGCCAGACATTCAATAACCCCAAGCCCTTCACTGGCTATAGCTGGAATCCTCTCTAATCGCTTCCTACTTGGATCCTATTAGCAGACACATCCATAACCACCATGAGTTGAAATATTGGTTCCATTCCATTCACTAGTGCATCCTCAGTTCCTGGCTTACATGGGGTATTATATAGATATTCATTGGATAAATAAATTGTGTCACATAAAACAATGCACACCGAAGGCTCTCAGCATTAGTTGATTCAAGGGCTGGCCAGATAGATCAACAAACTAAAGCACCTGCTGAGGCAAAGAACAATGGCCGGGGTTTGATCCCTGGTGTGCCATGCTGGCCCAGCCCTCAGGGCACGCTGAGATGGGGATTGAGACTGGGCATGGTGATGCGCGCCTGTAATCCCAGTGCTTGTGAGGCTGAAAACAGAAGAATCACTATGAGTCTGATCTACGTAGTGAGACTCTGTAGATCCTGTACTAAATACATTTAAAAAAAAGTATTAGTTGATTTAATAAACACAGTGGTAAAGTTGGTTTGCTGTCTATTTGTGACTTCCCATCTTGTCAGGTAGAACGAGTTTCAAACACTGATCTCTAATTGATCTAAATCAGCTTCTTCTTGGAAGGAGTCTGAATATACCGCTTTATTTACATCATCCTGATTATGCACCATGCTCCTGTGAGATAATTTTTTATATCAATTAAGGTGGACCTTTGGTTAATGGGGCAGTGGAGCAGATAACAGGACTATACATTTATTTCTGAACCTGTTCACTTTGTGTAGGACTGTGCTTTAGGATTTTAAGTGATCAGCAATTCACAGACACATCTGTAATTCTCAGTGGCACACAATATTTGCATTGTAAGCATTATCAGTATATGCCATGAGAGAAAACTAACTTTAAGGAAATGCATTTTGCAAAGTGGGCACGACTGTGAATGTGCGCCAGAGCCCTGCACTCGTCCCATACACAGGCGGTGAATGCTCTGGCCAAGCCACAGACAGACTTGGAGCAAACTCTTACTCAAAGGAAACACTGAAACTATGAATTCCTCTGCATGTGAATCATGTTCCCATCAGCTTAGCTTTTGAGGTTAACCATGTCTTCCAATGAGTCTTTTTTGTTCAAAGAGGTATCCAATCAGACATTTTTGACACCTCGATGAGAAAGTTTTTAACCCAGAATAAAATGTGAGAAGGAACTGTGGACCACCTACAGTAAATAAGTCCAATCTGATCTGTGTGTGTAATTCTGCTCGCATTGAAAAAGAAGTTCCCGGGCGCACTTCTCCTCTGCACATCTGCTCCGTACGCTGTATTGCTCATCAACTAATATTTAAGGACTTACTGAATGCTGTTTTGCTAATCAAGAGATTCTTATATGAACACACTTCCAATGGATTTCTTTTATGGGGAAGCAAAACTGTAAACCTTGAGTAGAGGAAATTCAGAATGATAAATCTGGTTGCAAGATTAGTTGTGAACAAACAACCTCTGTAATGGCAGATGCTCCTTCCTAATTTGAGAGTACCCAGTGACACCCTGGTAGCCTTAAGACACTGGACATGGTACGGTTGGTGAGCTATACCTGTGTGTCAGCCCAGGTTCTAAGCAGGAAGTGGCTCTTATCACCAAAAGACAGCTCACATTCCTTCCCTTAAGTGCAGCGCAAGATACTGATCTAAGATAGTGCAAATGGCAGAAGGAATACAAGCAAGACTTCATGCCACATTAAAGAGAAATTGGCAAGGTTAAGGGAATAACTAAAGGTGTCCTTTAGACTAATGCGTACAGAAGTAGTGGTGCCTGCAGAACACACAGGGAATGAGAACTCTTCATGGCTGTGTTCACTGGGAGCCATGTTTTGCGTAGGCTGTACTGAAGGTTATCTAGAAATAGTAGCAATGTAGATTTTTCTTGTTTTGTTTTTGGCTTTTAAAATGACAGGAAGCATCATGTGCTTTTATCAGGTATAACTAGATGTTCTGAAGTGAACACACATTGCAGAATGGTTAAGTTTAGGTAGTTAATGAAAGCATTACCAAGTGACAGTCTCATGTTTAG